>CM035422.1:26234286-26411786 GCA_020310875.1 Ceratopteris richardii
CAATCACATATACATACATACACACACACATACATACATACACACATATATACATACATACATACATACACGCACACATAGATACATACATGTGACTTGAGATTCTTAAGAAGAGCTTAATGCAAGAAAATGTTTTGATACATCTAGGGAGATTGTTACTTCTAGTGATGTCAACCTATAACAATGTAAACCTCCCCCCCCCCCTTTACCTAATCATGAATTATTGCTCCCTTATTAAGGAGGGTTTCTATGTCTTTCTTTCTTGAAAATGTGACTTGTACCTCTTCTATGGCACTCTTAGATGCTCTAAGTTTTGACTCATGTTGTCCTTGCAAACTCTTGTAGTCTTGCTTCTAGCTAGTTCTCAAATTCTACGGCAATATTAAGTTCTACATTCAAATTCAAAGGCGACCTCTTCAACAAATGAGTGACCAAGAGGTGAGCCCATACATCATTATCAACTTTTAAGCCATCTAAGTGGAAAACATTTTAGTTTTCATGAGTATTGTGGATCAAGGGGCATTCCATGAGAAATATAAACATGGTGGCCTAGAGGATTTGAATTGTTTGTTGGGATTAGAGATGTGTGTTCTAAGAAAGTTTCATAAAGTGATAGGTAGGAGATGGTTCAGCCACACCGTAAGAGAGAGGATTATGAAATAATCCTCAACCATGGATTTTGGGGCAAATGGTTAGCCCATCACACTCCTAATTGAGAGGTTATGAGTTCAAATCCCATATAGATACAAAATTGGTACCAGAGCCTAGGAAATAGGTTTGGGAAAGGTGTATAGATTCCATGAAGATGAACGGCTCCAAATGGCCTTGAGAAAAGGTGCTTGGGCATTCTAGCATCTGAAAGGGTACAAATAGGAGGGTTGCACTTTGAGAATTCTACCCAATAAAGATTGGAGTGTATCTCTAAATTCATAGGTTGGATTGAGACATGTAAGGTACCGTTTGAAAGCTCTCCAAAATAAGCTTTCCAAATCTATTGAGCTAATTAGGAAGTGTGAGTCCCTTGGTACACCTTGGGTGGCACTTGATTCTCGTTTCTAGATACTAAGCATGAGTGAAAACAAGGTTTAAGATACTAAGATTGAGAGTAGGTTTCAAGACACCAAGGTTGCAAATAAGGTTCAAGAAACTATGCCAAGGTGAGAACCCAGGGAGTTTAGGAGCTCATCATTGAGGTGAGAGGGATAAATACCCACGTTTGAGACTGCCGCAGATATCTCCATCCACCAACCTGACCATGCCCCGCCAAGGGCTATTGCAATATCTGCAAAATGGCCATCACTCCAACTGCTTTGCCTGAGCTTCATTGCTCTCGTGCCTGCCAAGAGTGGTACCAAATAGGTGCAAATGACCATTAACACTGCATAAAACGATGCCTTCGGTAGCGTTTTATGTGGCCTGTCCACCTCTCTCCAGCAAGGGCACTCACAGAATCCCAATAGTTCAAGTTCCAGAACAAAGTATTGAGATAGGTTGTCCAGTCTACTGCTGAAAAATCAACGACAATACACTGTGCAGGATGCAATCTTGGCACTGCAAGGATGGCCATGAACACAAAGGGGAGAAGGGAGAAAATCCCAAGAGCTACTGAAATCCATCCAACTATAGACAGCCCTCAATAGTTAAGATACGTAAGAGCAGCAGTTATCACAAGGACGGATACGATTCTTACATGTCCATCTGTAACAGCAGGTACAACCGCCTTAAGATAGTCAAGAAACAGAACAGGATAGTCATTTCCACCATCCTTGCTGAAAGCCCCAGAAAGGCCCAAAAGCTTCTGACACCCAAACTACATAGTCTCCATTCTCGAAATACTCCATTCCCAGAAAGACAACTTTGGGACTCCCTTTCTGCCTGGGGAGTTTCTAAGATAGGTGCAGCCTCCCTCATCACAGGCATAACCTGTCAAAAATGTTTCGGTGGATGTGGACGTAGCCATAATTTTATTCATCCCTAAGAAACATATACAACAGAGAGAGAAGATTGACCACATCCACGTGATGCAGAGCTTATTTTCCCAAATTAACGCTTCCCAGAATACAGGAAGAGAATAAATCGAGCGGATTAAATTAATCATGCAGCCGAATGCTGGTTACTTCTTCAGATTAAGGCAGAGAAATTCTTGTTCAAAACAGAGCTTCGGAATTGCGCATGAAGGGTCTTACACTGGGACGGATGGTACGACTAGTTCAATATCAAAACGAACCAGGGTATGCCTTCCTGGTACCTCTATTACAGGCAGACCCTTCCAATGCGCGAACAGAAGTAACGGCGTACAGGGTTAATTCCGCGATCCTTTCCAAAGTCAGAAAGGCGGATGGGCCGGGAGGAGGCGAAACGGGTACCGCAGAAGCAGACGTCTGACTCTCGTCAAAGCATCCCTCATTCACCACGCCACCGCTGCTTTCTAATGACGACCTTCCTACCTCCTGCCTTTTCCAGAGCTAGTTCTGGTCTGGATACCGTTTGATAAGACCATAGTGGTCAATTTATACCCATGAAATCAAAACTAAAGTATAATTTATGTCTCCACAACCATATTTAGCGTCTCACGCCCATATTTAGCATCTTAAAAGGGCTATGGAAGGAAGGGCTCTCCCATATCCAAAGAACCTCAAGACCATGAAACCTAAAGAACAGAGAGAGAATGGAAAGCTCCTCCTCAAATCCTTATCATGAGTTTAGTTGTATGAAAACCGCTCCAAACACTTTTTCCTACATATGAGTTTTAATGTGCATGAATGTCGCCCCATGCATTGCTCACATCATGTATCAAAGGTCTCATTTCTTCACTCATATGGAGTCGAGCTAGAGGGGCCATTCCACGATCAAAGGTCTCATTTCTTCTCTCTCTAAACTAGCAACGACGAATATGAAAGTTTCCTCCTATCAATCTATTTTGTTGGCTAAAAAAGAAAGGACTTGTATCTAATTATAATTTGTAACTTGTGTGTGTCAATCTATTGTGCCTTCTTACACTTTTCTGTTCTTATCACTATTCTTATTTGCACACACACACACACTTCTTTGCATATTCTTTGAGTAATCCGAGAGAGGGAAGAGCTTATTATGCATGATCCTAGGTGCCTTTCACCCCCCTCCATGGATTCTGATCCAACGTCCCCTCGTGTTCGGGAGGTTTGCGGAGTCTCCAAATTGATGCATAACTTTATGTGTAACACTTCATTGATAATTCCACACACACACACACCCCTATACACATATATATGGGGAGCAAAGAAAAAAGACAAATCTTATATGGGAAAAAAAAAGTTTTAGAGATATATACACAACACACTCACAAAGAGGTTATATTCCAGAGATGTACATGCCTCGAGGAACGACAAGTTCCTTGCTTGGGGGATAGCCAAGGCCAAAAACCAAATATTTCATACGAGGTACTTACTTCTTTTTACAAAAAATAACTAAAATACTATCTTCTAAATATTATTCTAAATATCTTCAAAAATATCTAAATAATGCCTCTCAGTTGACGAGCAACTGACCTTAGTTGATAAAAATAAAATAGAAATGGATGGCTTGTCACATCTCCCATCATTGAATAATCATAAGCATGTGCCATGTAAAAACACATGCATGGAATTGGAAAACTGGAATTTAATGTGATTGTGAATGATATGTAGAAATCAAATGATCTTAATGTGGATTTAATGATGCCTTATGAATCCATTGAGATTCTTCAAGTGAGTGATTTTTATATTTTACTAAATATCTATGATATTGATTACCTGTGTGTGTAGTAGTGACATCATAATCAAGTATTTTTTCTGGTATCATGATGTCGTTTGAAATGTTGACAAACAATGCAATGGGAAACATATTGTGCAATATTCTTTTCCATATTCGACCAAAAGAAAAATTATTTACACGTAGAAATAGTACTTTGTATGCCCCTATGACCCATATATGGTGGTTCATGCTTATCTTTCATAACAAATTCTATAAAACCTTGTGTAATGCATAACTTGTGTTCGAAGTACAAGAATCCATTATGAAAAGTGTAGTGGTCTTTAGTAAATGTTGTAGAATTATTGAAAGCATTCCATGTTTGTGAAAAATACAAATCAGATGCATAAGTAGGAATCATGTCATGAAATGAATGAATATGAACAACAAAAATATTATTGATTGAAACAATATTTGTTTGTGGGGATGGAAAACGACTAAGGGCATCGACTACAAGATTAGCTTTGTTAGGTTGATATTGAATCATAAGCTAAAAAATTTGTATGAATGAAGGCCATTTAATGTGTCTGTCAGAAATCAATGATTGATTTAATAAATGCTTAATAGCATGTTGGTATGTTTTGAGATTGTCTTATTTCATGGTTTTCAAAGAGACAACCCACTATTTCCACTTCATCGTGTGAAGCTGAATATCGTGCATCATTTACAGCTACTCTAGAGTCAGTTTGGTTGCAGAAGATTTTTAGTTATCTTGATGTGAGAGTGCATGAACCCATTCAGATATTTTCAGATAGCCAGAGTGTTATAGCTATAGCAAAGAATCTAGTGCATCATGCAAGGACAAAGCATTTAGAGATACACTACCACTACATTCGAGAGCAGATAGCTAAGAAGCACATTGAGCTGGTTTATGTTCCTTTTAGTGAGAATGTTGTAGATATATTTACCAAAGCATTGACTAGAGATAGTCATGAGAAGATTTGCAGGTTATTGCAAACTTGGGGGGATTGTTGGAAACAATGTCCCAAAGGCTCAGTTTGTCAGCCATAAAGATTGCTCAAAAAGAGTTCCTCTCAACAAAAAGACGTGGGTGCCTTGGTTAGGAGAGTGTGTCTCATACGTAAGACCCGGGTTTAAATCCCACGGGTGGCAAGAAATAAGCGTTGGTAAAGTTTAGTTTTACGAAAAACTCTTTTAAAAAAACTAATGAGCAGCGTCAACGTTGTTTTCGCGTAGCTTTTTGGCGAATGTACGATCGGAAGATTATGATGATCAATTTTGATTTATTGCTTTTCGAGTGTGCTTTTCATTGGAGTACAACTACTATATAAAGAAGGGACATCCTCATTATGTATCATCACTCAAATACCTCAAGCTAGAGTTTGAAGATTTTGAAGCTTTGGAGGTGAAGATTTGGTGAAGGAGAGGCTACTCTCTTGGAGCAAGAAGTCTTCTACAAGGTGGTGGTAACTATCTTTTGTGAGTTAAACTTATATTTTGTTTTAGGATTTCTCTACCCTAATCTCAAAATTAAGGTTGGTTGATTTACAATTTTGTTACACTATTTTGTGAGAATAAGGTTAGCTTCGTTGCTCATTCACTTCACACACACTTAGATTATTTCAACATAATCTAAATTTTGTATCGTCATCTTCTTGGATATTCTTCCATTAGTGAGTGCACCACTTTATATAGTTGAGTACTACTCCCATGTTGTAATTTGTACATCTATTTTTTAGTGAGTAAGCATCTTGCTTACATTCTCTATCCTTGTCTCAAGATCTCTTTCTTTCTATCTCTCACTTATCATCTTAATTAATTAAGTGTGTATGCTCAAAAGGTTTTAGTTTGGAACGATCTTGGGCCCCCAAATTCCAACACAATCAATATCTCTTACATGAAGGCGTTCTCTCACATAGTGATAATGCACCTCAATATGTTTGGTCCATGCATGAAACACTGGGTTTCGTGCAACAACCAATGCGCTCTGACTATTAGTGAGAATATGTGTAGCAGCATCAATCTCCATGCAAAGATCCATCAATAGGCGTCTCAACCATATACACTCCACTGTAGTTGTGAAAACTAACCTGTACTCAGATTCACAACTCAATGTGGCCAATGTAGGTTGCTTCTTATTTAAACAAGATATGCATGAGTCTCCAAGGAAAAAGCAATTACCACTAGTGGATACGCGAGTATTATAATAACTAGCCCAATCACTATGTGTAAAAGCATGCAAGCATGGCTGAATATCATTTCCATAAAAGAGACCTAAGCTCAAAGTGCTTTTGAGATATCTAAACACACATTTCACCGCTTGCCAATGCTTAGTGCCAGGGCTATGCATGAATCGACTCAACTGGGAAACTGCATACTGTATATTTGGCCTTGTGTTGTATGCATATATAAGACATCCTACAACTTGTTAATAAAGAGAAGTGTCAAATGCATCACTAGAATCCTCAATTGAGAACTTGAATCCTGTCTCAACTGGTGTGGAAACTGGCTTGCAATCCGCAAAGTCAAAACGCTGAAGTAGTTTTTCAACATACTTTGCTTGATGCATGACAATCCCCCCATCAATAGATACAAAATGGATGCCAAGATAGAAGCTCAAAAGACCAAGATAGGTGACATCAAAAGTATGTTGCAAATAAGCCATAAGAATGTCAAGTTTTGCATCACATGACCCAATCAAGAGTATGTCATCGACATAAAAAACAAGCACTGTAAGATTAGCCCCATCTTTGCGTACATAGAGTGTGCTTTCAATTGGACTACATGTGAAGCCAAGAGCAATCACGTGCTTATGGATTTTGTCATACCATGCACTTGGAGCTTGCTTGAGACCATACAAGGATTTATGCAAGCGACAAACCATGTGCTCTTTCCCTTTCATAGCAAATCTAGGAGGTTGCTTCACATAGAACTCTTCTTGCAAATCACCATTCATGAAAGCCGTTTTTATGTTCAAATGATGTACTTTCCAAACTTGATGGGCAGCCAATGCAACCATGGTATGAATGATAGTCATGCATGAAGTAGGTGCAAAAGTTTAATCATAGTCAATGCCATATTATTGTGCATATCCTTTGGAAACCAATCTAGCTTTGTAGCAATCAATGCTACCATAAGACTTTCTCTTAATCTTGTAAACCCACTTTGTACCAATGGCATTCTTTCCTTTTGGCAATTCACATAACTCCATGCTCATTTTCATCCATATTTTGAGGCAAATGTTCAGCCATATGTGGCTAGAAATTTCCAGCAGTTTTGACATTTTTTGGCTGAAAAATTTTAGCCATGTTTGGCTGGAAATTCTCTGCATTTTTAGCTCTATTTTGCTGGAATTTTTCAGCCCTTTGAGCCTCACTTGGCTAATCTACATGGCCATAGTCAAGCGCACCATTTTAGAACAAAGTCATGAGTGTATCGAACACATCTTGTGAGCTAACTGTTGGCTGTTTTTTGCATTCAAGTAGAGGGAAAACTGAATTTCAGCAAATACCACATCTCGACTCACAATAATTGTGTTCGTCAATGGATGATACAAATGATAACCCTTACTTTCAGCACTATAACCAACAAATATACATTTCTTTGCCTTTCCATCAAGTTTGTGATGTTGTTGTGATGGCACAAGAGCATATGACAAACAACCAAACACACACATATGACTAACCATGGGCTTATGTCCATTTCAAGCCTCATAAGGAGTGATGACTCTCAATGCTTTTGTGGCTCATCGATTCAACACATAGTTTGCACACATGACTGCTTCCATCCAAAACTTATCAGGAAGATGCTTTCCTTTAACCCTACATCGTGCCATTTCAAGTAGAGTTCTATTTTTACGCTTAGCAACACCATTTTATTGAGGTGTATATGGCACTATACATTGCTGTGAAATACCCCTTTCACGAAGAAAAGCATTAAACTCATGTGACATGTATTCGCCAACACGATTCGTGCATAGAGTTAAAAGCTTTTGTGAAGAAAAATTTTCAGCCATAGCTAAAAATGCTTTGAAGCAAGAAAATACCTCATTCTTTGCTTTCATAGAATACACTCATGTATGGTGAGTAGCATCATCAATGAAGGTAACAAAATATATATGCTTCCCAAAAGATGGAGTCTTGATAGGACCACATACATCGCTACAAACACGTTGTAATTTTCTTGTAGTGTGTGTATGACTATCTTTTGGAAAAGAAGCATGATGCATTTTTCCAAGAATGCAACCTTCACATGCATGCTCTTCAATGGACTCAAGTGTTTTCAAACCAATAGCCATGTCCTTCTTTCACAAGTAAAGCAAACTATTGAAGTTCAAGTGACCAAAATGAGCATGCCAAAGCTCCATTTTAGCCATGGAAGAAGTATGAGCAACCAAGGCATTCGAGGAAGCCCTCTTGTATGTTACCGTTAGTGTCCACATGAAAGGCCAAATGGCCACTGGACACTTCTTTGTATATGTTTTTTAATAAAACATATATTGGCCTGGTCAATCACAGACTGTATGTTTGACCGCATTCGTAAGACCTAAGAAGTCTATCGTCGTGCTCCTTGTGTACTGTGTTTTCTGTGTATTTTTGCAGGCGCTGTGCAGAGTACCGTATGCGGCCTTAGGAGCTCCATTTTCTACTTCGAGGATACCATCATGGAGCTCTTGATAAGGAGAGCACACCGTCCATCACCTTCGAAACCCTTCACTGGTATCAGAGCAGTTGGATGCAAAAGCTTTGTTCCTTGTGTGCGAGTGAAGCGAGCACCTCTCCCCCCCCCCCCCTTTGGCTTTCAACTAAGGCCGCGACCAAGGCATAGACCTTGGCATACCTTGTCGTCCCAGTCACCGAAGTCATCGTTGGCTGCACGTGAGGGAGGACCTCAACGATCAAGGAATATAGAGGTTCCCGATACTTCTCGGGAGGTCACCGATCCTAGTATTGTTCCCCTCGGAGCTCGCTTAACCATGGCAATCTCTTGCCACTAAGCTACACTTTTGTGGTGTCTCAAGAAGGGGAAAGACTAAGGTTGACATTACCGTGAACATGTTTTGGTCCCTCAAAGCTTCATTCTTTGCTTTCAAAACCTATTTTTGAAGCATTTTTGGGGTGTACTTCTCCGACATTAAATATCAACATTTGGGGATGTGTTTTGAGACACACTCACAGAACTATAGGTTTCTTGAAAGATTTCAGTTTTGGTAGGAGAATCCGTTGCAAATTTATGCAGGTTTTATGAGCCAAAAACACTAGAGTTGACAGACACTTGCAAGTGTTATTGGTTAGTTTTTGGGCTGTGCGTTCAGCCTTTTAGTGTCATTTCACTGCAAATATTGAGCACATACACATTATGTACGCTTCTGTGGATACCGCTTATGTACGTCCATGTGGTCATTGATATAGCGGTTATGTTCTTTGCATAAAGCCTTTTACGTTTGATAAAGAGGGTTGTGGTGAGGTTTTCTTAACTGGGAGACACCTAGATGTTGGGGTCTCTTCGGTTATGCGGGTGGAAGACTTACCTAGCCTCCCCATAGGAGATGTATGATAGTTGTTCATAGGTGCTCGATAAGCCTAGTTGGCTTCTATTGGGTAACTGATTATATGTAGTGGAGTTAGTGATTCACTATGCAGGCAAACATGTCAGTATTTGCAGTTTTATGATATTTTGACACCGATCATACGCTCATTTTGCAGAGGATACTCTGGCAATTTTTCCCAGATTTTTGGCTTTTTCAACTATATAGTGGTCGATTTACTACTTGATACTCTTATTAGTTGGTGTTCGGACTCTTCTAGCTCCATTATCATTCCATTCAGATCTCTATCGTCATGGCATCAGAGGTCTCAGGCACATCCGGTGGATCAAGGTCTAGTGCTAGTGTTGCGAGGAGGAGCTATAACTTGCAGGGCAAAGACCATTTCGAGATCCGAAAATTTGATGGCACAAACTTTGCTCTATGGAAGAATCAGATTTAAGATGTAGTCATTCAACGGAGGCAATGGAAGCTAGTAAATGGAATTTCAAAGAAGCCTGCTCACATGGATGAAGATGATTCGGATGAGTTAGATGAAATGGCTAGATCTACCATTCGCTTGCACCTGGGAGATAATGTTTACTTTACAATATTAGACTATGAAAGTGTAAAGGAGCTTTGGAAGAAGTTATGCAATACATATGAAAAAGAGACGTCATCAAATAAAGTCTATCTGATGAGAAAATTATATGACCTTCGTATGAAGGACACAGATAGTGTTGTTGCTATATTCTCTCAGTTACAGGCTCAGAAAATGGATATGGATAATGAAATGAAAGCAGTATTGTTGTTATGCACATTGCCTTCATCATGGGATACATTTTGCACAGCTATTAGCAATAGTGCACTTGGTGGTAAACTCGTCTATGATGACATATGTGGAGCACGCTTGACTGAGGAGATTCGTAGAAAATCTATGGTTGGCACTCAAAGTGGAGATGCATATAATGTTCGTGATTCTTACCAAGGAAAGAATCAACAATGTGGCAGGAGAAAGAACAAGGAAAAGAATGGTCAACAGAATAAGAGTAGAAGTAAATCAAGGAAGAGGGATATTGAATGCCATTATTGTCATAAGAAAGGACACATGAAGAAAGAGTGTTATGCATTAAAGAATGCTAAAGGTAAAGGACAGAATGTTGTTGGGCATATTAAACAGTTACCTACACCATCTACTTCAACTGTGAAGATTGATGAAATTAATGTTATTTCTGATGATGCTGATGTGTTGACATTGGATACTATTGTGCCAACTGAGGCCCTTATGGCTGACTCTCTTTCCCACACCTGGCTGTAGATTCTGGTGGTTCTTTCCATGTGATACCACATAGAGAATGGTTCTCTAATTATGTAGCAAAGTCTCTTGGTACCGTGAGACTTGGTGATTCTTACCAGTGTGATGTTGTGGGGATTGGAGATGTGGTTGTGTAGTTCATTGATGGTTCAAAATTTACTATGCATAATGTATGCCATGTACCTTAGTTATCACGCAGTTTGATGTCCGTAGGTCAACTTGATAACCTTGGTTACAAGGTGGTCTTCTATGCTCAATCCTTTCGCATATCAAAGGGCAATATGGCTATTGCAAAAGGACCGAAAGTTGACTCACTTTATCCTTTATTTGTATCACAAAAAGAACACTTGTTAGTTGTTACTGAATTTGACTTTGTCATCACATACCATCCAGGACGTCAACAATGTCAGTCAGATGCCCTGTCCAGAAGATCTTACCTTGCACCAAAGAAAGGTGAAGAGGCCTTTGATCAACAAGAGAGTGTATTACTCAAGCCTGAGCATCTCCAGTTAGCAGCTATCTCTTCAAGCCATTATGAAGATTTAGCCTTGAATCAATTGATCCGTGAGAATCTACCACAGGATGAATTGTTTTGTAACATTAAGCAGAAATCTCGAGAAGGAAACTTCCAAGAAGTAAACAAATTTCAAGAAAAGGATGGGTTACTGCTCTATAAGAACCTATTTTATGTCCCTCCAGGAAAGCCCAGGATCCAAGTACTTCAACAACGCCATGACAACCTTGCAGCAAGACATTTTGGAGTGAATAAAACAATAGAACTCATATCCAGGGACTTTTGGTGGCCTTAGATGTGGAAGGAAGTCAAAGAATACATTCGAACCTGTGATACTTGCAATAGATCTAAGGTACCCCGACATAAACCTCATGGCCTCTTGCAACCTCTACCTATTCCAGAAAGGCCATGGGCTTCATTGTCTATGGATTTCATCACAGATCTACCAAATTTAGATAAGTATGATGCCATTCTTGTTATTGTGGATAGATTTACAAAGATGGCACACTTCATTCCAACTACCAAGGCAATCACAGGTGCAGCGACTGCTAGAATTTTCCTTAGGTACATATTTAGGCTTCATGGATTGCCTGATGTCATTATCAGTGATCGAGGTCCACAGTTCATATCCAACTTTTGGAACAGTATTTGCAAGCTCCTTGGTGTTCAAGTTAAATTATCTACAACAAATCATCCACAGACCGATGGACAAACAGAACGGGTGAATCAAGTCCTAGAGCAATATCTCTGTTGCACTAGCAACTATCATCAAAATGATTGGTTTGAGCATTTACCCTTTGCAGAGTTTGCTTATAACAATAGTGTTCATGCATCTACCAAGCAAACTCCCTTCTTTGCAAATTATGGACAACATCCAAGGATGGATATACAACTCTCAAATCATGTCAAGAAACCAGCTGCTAGAGACAAGGCCCAGTACCTGATGGACATTTACAAAGAACTCAAGGAAGAGATCCATAAATCTCAAGAACAATATAAGTACTATGCAGATCAACATCGTGTCCAGAATCCATCGTATCAAATTGGGGATAAAGTATGGTTACTTAGAAACTATCTGCAAACCTCAAGACCTTGTGCAAAGTTAGATCAATAAATATTTGGTCCATTTACCATCATGGCCAAGATTAATCCAATCACCTTCAAGCTCCAGCTACCAAGTACTATGAGAATACATCCAATTTTCCATGTATCCTTGTTGGAACCATATCAGATTTCACCATTGTGGGGGGAGAGACCTAGTCCTTCACCACCTATCGAGATTGAGGATCATGAAGAATTTGAAGTCGAGCATGTCCTAGATTCTGGAATATCCAGAGGAAGATTGGAATACCTTATTCATTGGAAAGGGTATGACATCAGTGATCGTACTTGGGAACTTGCAGAAAACCTTCAGAGAGCACTAATCGAAGTTTGAGAATTCCATAAGAGAAATCCAATGAAGCCAAGACTAGATAACATGATCGCTCCTCATGGAACTCGTCGCTTGAGGGGGAGATAATGTCATGGACAAAGGAAACCATCTTGAACCTTAGATTCCATGTGAACCGTGTATCTCATGATTGGTTTAGAACTAGGAGAAACTAATGCTTCCATTGCGTCCGGAACATGCCAAAATCCTAAGATCGACTGTCTACTTGCCTGATTCGGATATCCAGAGCTCATGTTTCGAATTGATGATATCATCAATGACATCATCAATTCGTAACCGCCTTTCATGAACCGCCCTTGAAGACCTATATAAGGAGGGGTTGGCCACATTCATAATTAGTCTTGCCAATACCAATCCTGGGATCTCAAGGAGTCGTGACCACCAAGTAAGTACTCTCCAAGTTCCAGTTCCTGTTCTTGTCTTGTTCCTTGTTCCAGTCCTGTCTAGTCTTGTATCCTGGACATCTAGTCTTGTCCTCTTGTAATCTTGTAGTATGAGACCTTGTCGAGTTCTTTCTTGTATCTAGTCCATCTCCCAGAGGGGAGTTCTTGTAATCTAGATATCTTATCTCATACTTACGATCCCAGGTTGTGGGATCTCCTGTATCATCTCTAGTCCAGTTTTCCATACCTATTGGTCCCGGGTTGTGGGACGTCTTGTATCGGCTACATCTTCTTGGATTATTTTTCCTACGTGGGTGTTCTTGTAATCATAATTTCGGAAATCTTGTCTACTGTAGTCAAAGAGCACAATCTAGTGCTCCCCTGACACTTCTAGCATCAAAGTTTATAATTTTGCATTGTATTTTCTTCCAGTTTAATGAAATCAACATTGGAAGGTGCATGAAAGATAATTTTTACATGAATTTATCTATGCACATGAAGTTACACTAACTTATTTTGATTCATAAAAGCATGCGCAAATCTTGTTTGTGTGTTTCAGAATCTTTTACAGGTATTGAAGGCAAAAAAAGACATTGTAATGAGGGCGTGTAGTGCCCAACAACACATTTTGGCAAAGTTTCTTATTTGCAGGTTTCTGGAGTAAGGAGAGTGGTTTGCCAACCACTAGGTTGATGCCTATTATTGTAATGGTTATTATTATTTTTTGAGGCTTCATTTTCTTGGCGAAATGCTGCCGAAAATTTTATAGCCACATGGTGTTATATGCCATGTGAGAACTAGAGTGATGTTGTGTTATGTGAGAGAAGAAGTCTTATGTCTGCATAGCTAAAAGCATATAAATTGATTGAAGTAGAGAAGAAGATGCATGAGTGAATGTATGCATACATAAACGATATGATTGCTAGAAAGTTAAAGTGCACGATGCATTTTCTGTTTATAGAAGATCACTTTTATGTATCACTACGATGAGTTAGGGTGAGCATGAGGTATGTGATAGAGGTATCATGCATAGGCTAATTGTGCCTTTAGAGAGTAAAGGACAAGGTATATACATCAAGAACAACTAAGATGTGTTTTTGACTAGTAATGCATGAGCACATAAATTTTTTTTCATGCAAATATATGTGATTGATATAGACGCTTATCTCGAGTCTGCACAAGAGTGCTATGGTTATGATCATCAATACAAGTATTAAGTGCTTGTATGTGATTGGTTGTGATGGGATTAATGAATGTGCAAGAAGCACAATGAATAGAATGACGTCCATAGATATTCACTTTCACTAAAAGGTGGATACTATGTAAAGAGTTGATGTTTCAACGAGACGATTTGGATGGTTAATTGATTTGCATTGATATGGACGATCATTATATGCATGGATACATATCCATGTCATAATCCATCCAAGATAATGAATGAATTTGTTTAATCATAAGTATTAACATCTCTCGTCATTTTTAGATTTTAAACAAATGATTGAGCAAATAGTTAGTGAGGTAGCAGCTGTTAGGGGAGCACTAGATTGTGCTCTCTGACTACAGTAGACAAGAACACCCACGTAGGGAAAATAATACAAGAAGATGTAGCCGATACAAGACGTCCCACAACACGGGACCAATAGGTATGGAAAACTGGACTAGAGATGATACGGGAGATCCCACAACCCGGGATCGTAAGTATGAGACAAGATATCTAGATTACAAGAACTCCCCTCTGGGAGATGGACTAGATACAAGAAAGAACTCGACAAGGTCTCGTACTACGAGATTACAAGAGGACAAGACTAGATGTCCAGGATACAAGACTAGACAGGATTGGAACAAGGAACAAGACAAGAACAGGAACTGGAACTTGGAGAGTACTTACTTGGTGGTCACAACTCCTTGAGCTCCCAGGACTGGTATTGGCAAGACTGATTATGAATGTGGCCAACCCCTCCTTATATAGGACTTCAAGGGCGGTTAATGAAAGGCGGTTACGAATTGATGATGTCATCGATGATATCATCAATTCAAAACATGAGCTCTGGATATCTGAATCATGCAAGTAGACAGTCGATCTTAGGGTTTTGGCATGTTTGGGACGCAGTGGAAGCATTAGTTTCTCCTAATTCTGAACCAATCATGAGATACAGGGTTCACATGGAATCTAAGGTTCAGGATGGTTTCCTTTGTCCATGACATTACCTCCCCCTCAAGCGACGAGTTCCACGAGGAGCGGTCATGTTATCTAGTCTTGGCTTTGTTGGATTTCTCTTGTGGAATTCTCGAACTTCGATTGGTGCTCTCTGAAGGTTTTCTGCAGGTTCCCAAGTACGATCACTGATGTCATACCCTTTCCAATGAATAAGGTATTTCAATCTTCCTCGGGATATTCTAGAATCTAGGACATGCTCGACTTCAAATTCTTCATGATCCTCAATCTTGATAGGTGGTGAAGGACTAGGTCTCTCCCCCCTCAATGGTGAAATTTGATATGGTTCCAACAGGGATACATGGAAAGCTGGATATATTCTCATAGTACTTGGTAGCTGGAGCTTGAAGGTGACTGGATTAATCTTGGCCACGATGGTAAATGGACCAAATCTTTGATGATCTAACTTTGCACAAGGTCTTGAGGTTTGCAGATTGTTTCTGAGTAACCATACTTTATCCCCAATTTGATATGATGGATTCTGGACACGATGTTGATCTGCATAGTACTTATATTGTTCTTGAGCTTTATGGATCTCTTCCTTGAGTTCTTTGTGAATGTCCATCAGGTACTGGGCCTTGTCTCTAGCAGCTGGGTTCTTGACATGATTTGAGAGTTGTATATCCATCCTTGGATGTTGTCCATAATTTGCAAAGAAGGGAGTTTGCTTGGTGGATGCATGAACACTATTGTTATAAGCAAACTCTGCAAAGGGTAAAAGCTCAAACCAATCATTTTGATGATAGTTGCTAGTGCAACGGAGATATTGCTCCAGAACTTGATTCACCCGTTCCGTTTGTCCATCAATCTGTGGATGATTTGCTGTAGATAGTTTAACTTGAACACCAAGGAGCTTGCAAAAACTGTTCCAAAAGTTGGATATGAATTGTGGACCTCGATCACTGACAATGTCATCAGGCAATCCATGAAGCCTAAATATATACCTGAGGAAAAGTCTAGCAGTGGCTGCACCTGTGATTGCCTTGGTAGTTGGAATGAAGTGTGCCATCTTTGTAAATCTATCCACAGTAACAAGAATGGCATCATACTTATCTGACTTTGGTAGATCTGTGATGAAATCCATAGACAATGAAGCCCATGGCCTTTCTGGAATAGGTAGAGGTTGCAAGAGGCCATGAGGTTTATGTCGGGGTACCTTAGATCTATTGCAAGTATCACATGTTCGAATGTATTCTTTGACTTCCTTCCATATGTGAGGCCACCAAAAGTCCCTGGATATGAGTTCTATTGTTTTATTCACTCCAAAATTTTTGATTTCGTGACAAAAGCTTAACACTAAGCGCCAGAATATTGCTACTTGTTGAGCTCTAACAAGTTATCATCAACTGTTGAGCTCTTGTACTATTTGTTGACATGGCGAGTGAGCTTAACTAGCTAAAGCTCAACTGCATCACCACGCCACAAGAACTAAGCTAGAGTGATATTAGAACACCTCTATAATCATCAGTAGCTTAGCAAACTTCCTAAAACTGAAAACTTTATAACTGTGTTTTGAACTCAACGAAATGTCACCGGAAGTTCACCGGACTGTCACCGTAATGTTACCGGAATCTTACTGGAATCAACTGCAATTCTGTTTGTAGTTACTTCAAATGATTGTTGATGAAGTAAGGAAGTAATACCTGAGCTTCCTTCAGTAAATAAACTATTTCTGAAGTTAAAAAAAAACTTCACCAATTCTGGATGTCTTTACTTTTAGTCACAGTACTGTGTGTACTTGTCCCGTTTCACAGAAGTCTTTTGATCAAGTTATAGTTGAGAGTACTGGCTTCAAGGTGAGCTATCTCTCATGAAAAAATTTACACTATGTTGCGAGATCTAACTTGTAGATGTACCGGAAAACATGTACTGAGAAAGCTGTAACTGTTAACTAACTTTCACAGTAACATGAAATCACTCAGATTTCTTCACATACGAAGAATGCGCTCAAACTTCCACATGAACATGTGTTTTCTATTAGAGAAGATGTGTACAAAAATAGCTTGGCCTCACTTTGCTCATAGCTATGGAAAACTCTCCTACTCTGAGTAGTTATTCCTTACCATCTCTCTCATATGAATACCCGACAGTTCAGGTTCTATTATTCATCTCTACATACGCAATCTCTGGCGTCTTCTATATCACTATCCTCAGCTTCTATATGTGCTATTCTATTCCGGTTCTATACATACATATCTCTACCGGTTCACTTCTTCACTCATATATATACATTTTGTTCCGAGATTCAAAACTCGTATTTCTGGAAGTTTCTATGAACTATATTATAGTCGTGAATTTGTCCCTTCACTAAGGCTTGATTTTCTGAATGCTTTGTTTCTGATTCTCTTTGTCTTTCTTCGTCTTTATGTCTGTCTGTATGTCAAATATGTGAGTGATTCTTCAACAGCTCCCCCTCAATCACTAATTTGCATTCTCTGATCTTTCATATATTCTTCTTTTCTTTTATATCTACCATTTCTTTGAATCTGCTTGTCTTTACTCCATCTAAGCTCTTTGTCAGAATATCTGCTATCTGATCTTTTGTAGATGTGTATACTATTTCAATCTCTTTTTCCATTACCTTTTCCCTCAGGAAATGATATTGAATCTCTATGTGTTTTGTTCTTGCATGAAATACTGGATTTGCTACAAGATACAATGAGCTCATATTATCTCCATGTATGATAGGTATACCTTGATCAATACCCATACTTTTGAAGAAGGCCTGCATCCATATCACTTCTTTAGCTGCTTCCACAAGTTCTTTATATTCTGCTTCTGTTGACGATAAAGCCGCTGTGTGTTGCTTCTTTGAACACCAGCTTACAAGCTTATCTCCTAGATATATCATATACCCATGTGTTGACCTTCTGTTATCTTGACTTCTTTCCCAGTCTGAGTCACTGTATGCTCTCAGCTTTATATCTGACGTAAAAGGATAATATAATCCTTCTTTTATATTTCTTTTGATATATCTTAGAACTCTTTGTCCTACAACCTAATGTTGATCCTTAGGACAATGCATGAACTGTGAAAGAACTCCCACTGCATAACTGAGATCGGGTCTTGTTAGTGTAGCATAAATTAAAATTCCCACTAATGACTGATACTTCCTCATATCTTTAAACTCTGCACCACCATATTTGCTGAGTTTATGATTTACTTCAAGCGGTGTTGAAGCTTCTCTGCAATTCTCCATGTTAAACTTCTTCAGTAAGTTTAGGAGATACCTTTCTTGCGAAACATATACACCATGATTTGTATATGTGACTTCCATTCCAAGAAAATATGATAACTTTCCTAGGTCATTGATCTTGAACTCTTTTTCAAGTAATCTTTTTACCTCCTTGATTCCTTCATCTGAGGTTCCTGTGATTATTATGTCATCTACATAAATACAAATGTAGATCATACCTTCGTCTGTTCTCTTAATGAGTAGACTTGCATCAGCCTTTGAGCTTTCGTATCCAAGGTCATTGAGATACTTCACAAGTCTGTAATTCCAAGCTCTTGGAGCTTGCTTCAATCCATAGAGAGCTCTTCTTAATCTGCAAACATGATCTGGGTAACTGGAACTTACAAACCCTTCAGGTTGTTCCATGTAGACTTCATCTTATATATATCCATTTAAAAATGCATTCTTTATATCCAGTTGACTTAGCTTCCATCCTTTTGATGCTGCTATAGCAATCAATGTCCTTATGGTTGACATCTTTGCCACAAGACTAAATGTCTCATCATAATCTATGCCATGCGTCTGAGCATAGCCTTTGACCACCAGTCTAGCTTTGTATCTGGCTATCCTTCCATCTGCAAGTTTCTTAACTTTGTAAACCCATTTATTTCCAATCACTTTCTTACCATTCGGTTTTGGAACAAGATCCCAAGTCTTGTTTTCTTCAAGAGCATTGAACTCCTCCTTCATTGCTTCTTCCCATTGTTTCTTACCTTTTGCTTCACTGTACTTATGAGGTTCTTCATCTTCCTTTACTAAGTAAGCATAGTTTTTTTGAGTCAAATAAGAAGTGTCATAGGAATACCTTGTTGGTTGTTTCCTTACTCTGTTTGACCTTCTTAGCTCATATTCTTCATGTGTATCTGAATACACATCTTCATCAAATCTTGGTCCATCTTCGTTTCTTATACCTGATCCGATCCTAGACGTACTTGCCTGCATATGATCTTCATCTTCATTCACCTGCATATGTGATTTACCTTTTTCAATTCTTCTTACCTCTTCTTCAAGTGTTTCAACACTATGCTCTTTATTTGTATACCAGCTCTTTCCTTCATCAAATGTCACATCTCTGGAAACAATAAACTGTTTGGTTAGAGGACTCCATAACCTATAACCCATCTGTTTTTCATCATATCCGATGAACACATATTTTTCAGCTTTTGGTTCAAGCTTATGTCTCAGTTGTGATGGTACATAAGCATAAGCAACTGATCCAAACACTTTACAATGATCAAGTGTTGTTTTCTTGCCCCACCAAGCTTCATAAGGGGTTATCCCATTTAAAGTTGTACATGGTAATCTATTTAACAGATATGTAGCTGTATTTATAGCCTCAGCCCAAAGATAATTTGGATAATTCTTCTCCTTTAGCATTGCTCTTGCAAACTCAACTAGAGTTCGGTTTCTTCTTTCTGCTACTCCATTTTGTTGCGGTGTATACCTGCAAGTTATTTCTCTTTTGATACCTGCATTCCACAGATAATCATTGAACTCTCGAGAAAAATATTCTCCTCCTCCATCAGACCTTAGTCTTTTGAGTTTCTGTCCTGTACGTCTTTCAGCATATGCATGAAAATGCCTGAAAGATTCAAATACTTCTGAATTCTCTCTCAAAACATAAAGAGTTATCCATCTTGTTGCATCATCAATAAAAAGAACATAATACCTTGAGCCACTGATAGATCCTTCTTTTGTTGGTCCCCATACATTTGTATGTATGAGTTCTAACCATCGTATTTGTACCCTTTCTTCTGAAATGGTAACATGTGGGCTTTTCCCATCTGGCAAGCTTTGCACTTATGAATCATATGTTGATTCTTCATATTTGGTAATCCTCTCACGGATTGTTTCTCCACCATAGTTTTGATTCATGTTTCATTAAAAATGTCCTAACCTCTTATGCCAGAGGTCTAAGTCTGTGAATACCTCATGACCATGTGTGATCAAGGCTTGACCAACATTCCCTTGTACTTTAAGAGTAAAAAGTCTACCTTCCTTTTTACCATGGACAATTTGATTGTATCCATTCTCTGGATCTTCAACAAATACTCCTTCATTTGTAGACCTGACTTGAAAACCTTTTTCTACTATCTGTCCCACACTAATCAGATTCTTCGGGATTGTTGGAACATACAAAACATTTGTTAGTAGGTCAGCTCCATTCTTACACTTTACTTTTCCAATTGACCTTACATTATGTTTTGTGTTATCACCTGTTTGTATTGTATGATTTGAAATACCTCCTTCAAGTTCTGATAACAATTCTATATTTCCTGACAAATGATTTGAACAACCAGAGTCAATATAGAATACCTTGATGTCTTCATTCTCTGACATACTTATCGAGTTCATCATCAATGTTGTATGATTGTCATTCTGCGTATCATTCGCATAGTTGTAGTAGGTAGTGTTGTGAGACCGATTCTGTCCCCAACTTCTTGCTCCACCTCTACCATATCCGCCTCTTTGGCTTTGTCTTCCTCTTTGATATCTTCCGCTTTTGCCTCTACTGTTATTGTTCTGATTCTGACTTGATCCTTGAGAATTATGCCAGCAATCATGAGCCAAATGATTACTTAATCCACAAATCCAACAAGACTTCTTCTTGTTATCCTGATTACCTCTTCCTTTCATATTACCTCTTCTTTTACTTCTGGCATTACCTCTTTCTCTTGCAAAATTTGCTTGAGTAGACATCTCTTCTTCATCTTTTTCTTTACCTTTATCACCTTTCTTCTTATTCTTTGCATACATAGCCGAACTATGTCCTTTATCTCCGTCTGTCTTCAAATCTTGCTCAAACGTTAGCATTAGTCCAAGCAACTGATTTAAATCTGGTACAAAATGATTTAAAGAAAGTTCAGTTGAGAGTACGAAAGGTTTCCACCTTTCATCTCCTCTCAATCCTGCAAGCACTTGTGCTATCAACCTTTGATCTTCGATATCTTCATCAATAGATCCAAGATTGTCCGCCAAGTCTTTCATCTTAGTGACATAATCACTAATGCTTTGACTTTGCTTTTTCTTGAACGTTGTAAACTCTGACCATAAGCTAGCCTTTCTAGCTTTCGTCGTATTTTGGAAATGATCTTCCAATGCACTCCATATGTCTTCCGCTTTCTCCAGACCTCTAATGTGCGGTAGTAGATGATCTGTAATGGTATTGTAGATATAAGCTCTTGTTGTTGCATCTTTCTTCTACCACAACTTCAAGGCTTCTAACTCTTCTTTCTTTGGTTGACTGTCATCTTCGAAAGTCGGCTTCTTTTCTTCTCCTATCACATATATCATTAAGTCTTTACTCATAAGTAAAGCTTCCATGCGCATTACCCATGCGGGATAACTATCTCTGTCCAATTTGTCAATAGAGATATGATCTGCCATAATCTTCTTGTTTCTGTTACTTTCGGTGAGTGTAATGTTAAAAGGTTTTACCTTTTACAAACCTTTACCCTTGAGAATTACTTCGGAACGTTTCTTGATGCTGTTTGTTGTTGATCATCTCAGCTTTTACCTTTCTTGTGAAAGTTCTTCAAATTCTCTTGTATCTTCACTTTTGTTTACTCTTGAGGATCTTTCTTCTCTTTAGAACCTTTCTGCTCTGATACCACATGTTGATTTCGTGACAAAAGCTTAACACTAAGCTACGGAATATTGCCACTTGTTGAGCTCTAACAAGTAATCATCAACTGTTGAGCTCTTGTACTATTTGTTGACATGGCGAGTGAGCTTAACTAGCTAAAGCTCAACTGTAGAATTCACCATGCCACAAGAACTAAGCTAGAGTGATATTAGAACACCTCTATAATCATCAGTAGCTTAGCAAACTTCCTAAAACTAAAAACTTTATAACTGTGTTTTGAACTCACCGAAATGTCACTGGAACTTCATCGGACTGTTACGGAATGTTACCGGAATCTTACCGGAACCAACTGCAATTCTGTTTCTAGTTACTTCAAATGATTGTTGATGAAGTAAGGAAGTAATACCTGGGCTTCCTTCAGTAAATAAACTCTTTCTGAAGTTAAAAAAAAAAACTTCACCAGTTCTGGATGTCTTTACTTTTAGACACAGTACTGTGTGTACTTGTCCCGTTTCACAGAAGTCTTTTGATCAACTTATAGTTGAGACTACTAGCTTCAAGATGAGCTATCTCTCATGAAAAACTTTACACTATGTTGCGAGATCTAACTTGTAGATGTATCGGAAAACATTAATTGAGAAAACTGTAACTGTTAACTAACTTTCACAGTAACATGAAATCACTTAGATTTCTTCACATACGAAGAATGCACTCAAACTTCCACATGAACATGTGTTTTCTATTAGAGAAGATGTCTAAAAAAATAGCTTGGGCTCACTTTGCTCATAGCTATGGAAAACTCTCCTACTCTGAGTAGTTATTCCTTACCATCTCTCTCAGATGAATACCCGACAGTTCAGGTTCTATTATTCATCTCTACATACACAATCTCTGGCGTCTTCTATATCACTATCCTCAGTTTCTATATACGCTATTCTATTCCGGCTCTATACATACATATCTCTACCGGTTCACTTCTTCACTCATATATATACATTTTGTTCCGAGATTCAAAACTCGTATTTCTGGAAGTTTCTATGAACTATATTACAGTTGTGAATTTGTCCCTTCACTAAGGCTTGATTTTTTGAATGATTTGTTTCTGCTTCGCTTTGTCTTTCTTCGTCTTTATGTCTGTCTGTATGTCAAATTTGTGAGTGATTCTTCCACAAAAATGTCCTTTTGCAAGGTTGTCATGGCGTTGTTGAAGTACTTGGATCCTGGGCTTTCCTAGAGGGACATACAATAGGTTCTTATAGAGCAGTAACCCATCCTTTTCTTGAAATTCATCTACTTCTTGGAATTTTCCTTCTTGAGCTTTCTGCTTAACGTTACAAAACAATTCATCCTGTGGTAGATTCTCACTGATCAATTGATTCAAGGCTGAATCTTCATAATGGCTTGAAGAGATAGTTGCTAACTGGAGATACTCAGGCTTGAGTATTACACTCTCTTGTTGATCAAAGGCCTCTTCACCTTTCTTTGGGTGCAAGGTAAGATCTTCTAGACAGGGCATCCGACTGACATTATTGACGTCCTGGACGGTATGTGATGACAAAGTCAAATCTGGATAAAAAGTTACTCCATCTAGATTGCCTTCTATTGAGAATCCGGGTGGTCATAAAATACTCTAGGTTCTTGTGATCTGAATACACAGTGACTTTATGAGCTGCTCCTTCTAGATGGTGACGCCATGTATCAAATGCGTCTACTATGGCAAGAAGTTCTTTATCATGAATTTCATAATTAATTTCTGGAGGGGAAAACTTCCTTGAATGATATGCAACTGGATGTAGGTGTCCATCATCTCCATATTGGGAAAGAATGGCCCCTAGAGCAAAGTCTGATGCATCTGTCTCAAGGAAGAAGGGCTTACTCAAATCAGGATGAACTAGAATTGGGGCAGTAGTAAATGCTGATTTCAAGGGCTGAAAGGCCTTTTCTGCTTCTTTGGTCCATGAGAATTTGGAGTTCCCTGTAAGCTTGGTAAGAGGTGTCACTATCTTGGAGTAATCTCTGATGAATATCTTGTAGAAATTGGCAAACCCCAAAAACATTGTACATCTCGAACACATGAAGGTGGTTGCCAATCAAGGATTGTCTCAATCTTCTTAGGATCCATAAAAAATCCTTTATCTGATACAATGTACCCTAAAAATTCCACTTCTATCTTATGGAAAGAGCACTTCTCCAATTTCGCATATAATCCTTTTTCTCTTAGTTTCTCTAGAACTATCTTCACATGACATTCATGATCCTCTAGATTTTTAGAAAATATCAAGATATCATCAAGGTATATTACAACAAAATCATCTAAATATTCTCAAAAGATATCATTCATCATATGTTGGAAGACAGTTGGAGCATTTGTGAGACCAAATGGCATAACTACATATTCAAAATGGCCATACCTTGTCCGAAATGTTGTCTTCCATTCGTCTCCTTCTCTGATCCTGACAAGGTTGTAAGCTCCTCGAAGGTCAATCTTCGTGAAGAATTTTGATTTTCCAAGGCGTTCCAAGAGCTCGGATATGAGTGGTAGAGGGTATCTGTTCTTTATAGTGACTTTATTCAATCCACGATAGTCTACACACATTCGGAGAGTCCCATCCTTCTTCTTTACAAATAAAATAGGAGCTCCTGTTGGAGACTTTGAGTGTTTGATAAACCCCTTCGCTAGATTCTCATCAATGTTCTTGCGTAGTTCTGTAAGTTCCTCTGAGGATAGTTTGTAGATTGGTCCAAAGGGCGGTTGTGCTCCCTCTTGAAGTTCTATGGCACAATCATAGGATCTATGTTTTGGAAGGATGTCTGCATTCTTCTTTTCAAAAACATCTTCAAAGCCTTTGTACTGATTGGGTAGCTGCACTGGATCATCTTTCTTAGGTTCTTGAGTTGGTATGGCATAGATCATATATGTCGGTTCCTTCCTTACTGCATGTATGAAGGCTTTGGCTCCGACATATGTTGGGTTCTTCTGAATATCTCGAGGGGTGATTTTATTATTCTCCCAATTAATTTCTGGATTATGTTTCTTTAACCACGACATTCCAATGATAACCATATTTACTGGACTCGATATTACATTGAAACATATGTGTGAATCATGGTCACCAAGGTGTACTCTTAGCGGTATGGTTTCCATGGTTGTATTCCCCGATGCTAGAGGCTGTCCATCTACTACTTCAGCTACTACTGGTCTGTTCTTCCGAAGTACTGGAATTCCATGTTTCTTAACAAGTCCTTCATCAATGAAACATGAGGACGCTCCTGAATCTACCAGAGCTATAAGGGAAAGGGTCTTCTTAGACATGATTAACTTGACAGGGGCAAGACATGTTTCTATGGGTGTGGATGGAATTATGAGACCCTTTCTTATATCATGGTCCGACTGTATGGTCTCTTTTACAACTGGACTTCCTTGTTTCCGTGCTCTATAAGGGTGGCTACAAATTTGGAGTTCGTTCTCTTGTTGGGACAAATAACTGCAATGTGGCCAGGATTTCCACAATATAGTCATAATTTGTTATCCCTCGTTCTTTGTTTCTCTTGTGGTGTTAGAGGCTGGAACCTAGTTACATCTATCTGCATAGGTTCGGGCATAGACTCATCTCTAGGAATAGGCTGGAAAGGTTTCCATTGGCGAGGTTTTCCTTCTACTTGTTTTTCTTGTTTCCTTTCAAAAAGGCGCTTATCACATTGAATCGCTTGGTTGATGTATTCATTCAATGTCTTTACCTCTGGCATTGTGAGTAGAAGGTCCTTCACATCATCCCTTAAGCCCCATCTAAATTGGCTTATGAAATAATCTTCATGCCAAGTGAGGTCACATATCAATTGCCTAAATTCCGATGCATAGGTAGAGGCAGGGTGGTTACCTTGACGTAGCTTCCGAAGTTTTGTTTCTGCCACTCGACTCGTGTCTGCATCTCCAAATGTGGCGATGAGCTCTCTAAGAAACCCCTCATAGTCATGAAGTACGACCATATCCTTCTCCAAGATTGGGGTGAACCATGATGATGCTTGACCGTAGAGCAAGGTTCCAATAAAACCGACCTTGGATGCATCATCATGGTATCTATCAGGTTGCATACGGATGTACAATTTGACTTGTTGCAAGAATCCCCGGAACTTTGTGCGATCACCATCAAACTTTTCTGGCATGCAGATCTTAGGTTCCCTCATGAAGGATGTACAAGGTTGTTGATTTACTTGCATACTCCCTTGATTTGTCTGAAGACTCCCGATTCGTTCTTGTAATTCTTGGAGGAGTGCGCCTGCATGCCCTGGATGTCCCATCTCGATTTGTGTCTGTCGATGAGTTAGGTCTTCGACTTGTTGTTGGAGACTCTGAAGTGATGCTACAATCTGTTCATAAGCATTCTCCATGATGACTGGTCTTGGATGGAAGTTAGTCTTGCCAAAATGTCAGGGGAGCACTAGATTGTGCTCTCTGACTATAGTAGACAAGATTTCCGAAATACACTTATGATTACAAGAACACCCATGTAGGAAAAATAATACAAGAAGATGTAGCCGATACAAGACATCCCACAACCCAGGACCAATAGGTATGGAAAACTGGACTAGAGATGATACAAGAGATCCCACAACACGGGATCGTAAGTATGAGACAAGATATCTGGATTACAACAACTCCCCTCTGGGAGATGGACTAGATACAAGAAAGAACTCGACAAGGTCTCGTACTACGAGATTACAAGAGGACAAGACTAGATGTCCAGGATACAAGACTAGACAGGACTGGAACAAGGAACAAGACAAGAACAGGAACTGGAACTTGGAGAGTACTTACTTGGTGGTCACGACTCCTTGAGCTCCCAGGACTGGTATTAGCAAGACTGATTATGAATGTGGCCAACCCCTCCTTATGTAGGTCTTCAAGGGCGGTTCATGAAAGGCGGTTACGAATTGATGATGTCATCGATGATGTCATCAATTCAAAACATGAGTCTGGATATCTGAATCAGGCAAGTAGACAATCGATCTTAGGGTTTTGGCACGTTCAGGGCGCAATGGAAGCATTAGTTTCTCCTAATTCTGAACCAATCATGAGATACAGGGTTCACATGGAATCTAAGGTTCAGGATGGTTTCCTTTGTCCATGACAGCAGCCTCATAGAGATTTTGATGCTACTCTTTGCGGGAATGCCCAAATTTATTGAAATTTTGAGGGCACGTAGCTCGTAGGCTTTTCTTTAAGCTGACCAGTTTTCATGTAATTTGGAGACTTCTAGATAGGTCAAATGACCTCTGCACTAAAAGTGTTGCTAGTAGAGGTAGAGGCTTGAAACAAGTGACATAGGCCTGTTGCAAAGGGCATTTCTCTTCATTGGTAGATCCAAACGGAATGATTTTTGTTGGAAATGAAAGCTTGATAGATGCATGTGCATACTAATTTTCATGATTTTTAATGATCATTTCACAGGTCAAATAATCTCTGTACATGAAAGTGCAACCTCTGGAATTTAGGAAATGACCAGAGACCATGTCACCTAGAGGTGCTTGGTTCTTTTATCTCATTTACTCAAATTGAGTGCTTTTTGTTTCTAACATTATCTAAACACCTCCAAATGGTGTATAAAAAATTTCAAGATGAAATGTTTCTCCAATTAGGAGATATAAAAAAAATATTAAAAGTTAGCCTTTGTAAATTTTTAAACTTTTGCAGGTATAGAGGCTTAGTATTTTGATCATTGTGAAAGATCAAAATGTCCAAATACTATGAAACGTACGTCAATAAAATTAGATAGTAGTAGCTTTATGCTGTTAAAATTTGGAAGAAATTGGACATCATTTGATAGGTCAAAGGATCTATTTTTCTCATACCAATCTCCGGCGAGGATTTTCCAAAGAGTGATACATGTGTCTAATGAGCACATGATATTTTCCTATTTGAAACTCCAATTACAAAACTTTTTGTTGGAGAAGCTATTCCAGTTGAGACCCTATGCTATAACCAAAATTCAAGGATTTCAGAAGTTATCTTCATAGTTGGAAGATATTATAAAAGTGTAGCAGTAGTGTTTCTAGGCTCAAAGGAAGAAATTGGACATCATTTGATAGGTCAAAGGATCTATTTTTCTCAGACCAATCTCTGGCGAGGATTTTCCAAAGAGTGATACATGTGTTTAATGAGCACATGATATTTTCCTATTCGAAACTCCAATTTCAAAACTTTTTCCTTTATGCTATTAAAATTTGGAAGAAATTGGACATCATTTGATAGGTCAAAGGATCTATTTTTCTCAGACCTATCTCTGACGAGGATTTTCCAAAGAGTGATATATGTGTCTAATGAGCACATGATATTTTCCTATTGGAAACTTCAATTTCAAAACTTTTCATTGGAGAAGCTACTCCAGTATAGACCCTATGGTATAAGCAAAATTCAAGGATTTTAGACCTTATCTTCATAGTTGGAAGATATTATAAAAGTGCAGCAGTAGTGTTTCTAGGCTCACCTAAGCGCAGGTGTAGCAGAAATAGAATTATACTTTTGAATGAGTATTTGATTGCATTTTGAATTGAAATTTTGTGAGACCAAACTAGATAAGTTTATCTAGATTTGAACTCAAAGAAAATGAAATTTGGAATTTGTTTGATCAGTCTAAGGGCGTCAAGAAGATGACCCTGTACATTTTCAAAGTTGGTCGTCAAGTGTTCGACCCTTCCAGTAAAATGGTTATAAAACTCTGACGAAATATCAAAATCAAGTGATTTTTGGTGCTAATGAAAGCTTGAGAAAATCTACAAAAGGCTGGAAAATTTCATATATTTTGAAAGAGTAAATGTTAGTTAAAATTAAACTTTAATCTGTTGCTGTTGCAAATTGTTTATGCAAGAGATGTTGTTGAAAGGAAAAGATTTTCCACAGGTTTTTATGATATGTTTTTGAGATGTTGTGATCACCATGGGCTAGCTATGCCATAGATCCTTGTTTATTGAGCATTGGTTTATGGTGACCATTCTTAGTAGGACAAAGGAGACTATGTCGAAATTTTCCAAATAATATATAGTGCCATGAGAGCATGGAACAAGAGAACTTTGCTCGTTATTCTCATTCATATAATTAGATTCATACAAGTTGTATAAATTCCAATTTATTGTGATTTAATATTTGATCTAAGTCGCATGAGTTGATATTTGATGCAAGCCGCATCCTTTGCAACTCTAGTTGAGTTGATATATGAAATAGTTTCTCATGTCTCGAGATAGTTATGAGTGATAAGAGTCATAGGAATGACTCTGTTCTTTCCATTGAGGGAAGGAAACACTTCATGATTTCATTTATTATTATTCATGGTTGTGATTACTCACGATCTATTCTTGTATTTTTTTGAGAGAAGTGTTCGACTTCAATCTCATACATGCATCTATGTGGGGTATAAAGTTTGGTGGTATGGGACATCAAATTTTGTATTCTACCTAGGTGTAGGATAGTTGGTATGGGAGAGAAGTCTTTCAGATTATATTTTTGATATGATTTGGAGTTCAATCATATGATCTTCTTATTATTAGATGACAGAGGGGCAGTTGAGGCAATCACTTTGTATGTGATCGCAAACAAGGCAAGTCTGCAAGCTAGTAGCCTAGAAGCGGAAAGGCAAGGTTTGCACATAAGAACTATGAATAGGCAATTGCATTGAGAAGAAATTTATAGAGTACGTACTACTTTATTTGATATGCTTGAGAATAGGCCATGGTTTATACATAGTGCGTATGAGGTGAGCTAGATGCTTAGCCTAGTGGGCTATGAGTGTGCACACATCTACTTACCATTTTTCAGTGTATTTAGTGGATTTCCATTATGGTTCTCATTATATCTGGGAGTGCCAGATTATTACAGTAGTTTGCTTGAGACACCTCATTCCTAGTTAGGAATGATTTGATCATAGTGATGATCAGATGGTGGTCAGAGATAAAGCAAGTTTCATCCACTTGGAACATCTTGCATGTTATTATTGAGAAGGTGGTGGTAGTTCCACTAGTTGCTATACTTTCTTAGCACGTTGTCGGGAAGTTGCGGACATAAGGCTGGTGGATCAGTCAGCCACTAAATCCCGCGGCACACGCAGGGTGTATGAGAGCAAGCTCAGGTGATATGATGACTCAAAGAAGATGTATCTAATCAACTCAAGTAATCATAAATTGTATGCCAACCATAAGAACGGATAGGAAATACTCTTACCGTACTTAGAGATCAAATAGAATTAGCATGGTTGGTTCATGTTCGAAACTTCAGTTAAATCTATTTTTAGTCTGGACTTAGAGAAAAACATTCATTTCAAAATCAAAGTCTCATCATATAATTAAAAACCTCTCGAACCATTTGTCACAATATTGGAAGGCCTTGCAAATCATAAAACTTGAACTATTATTCAATCTTATCAATCTTGTCTTGATGTGATTAAGAAATAAAGTATCAATCACTTTTGCTCAACAACTTTACTATTCACTGATCATAGGAAAACTATGCACCATGAGCAAGTTTGTTTCGTCGCAATGTTCTTTCAATGAAGTATGGCACTATTGTCAAACACAGTTGCTTAATAACTCATAGCAAAGAAGTGTGAACGAGCATTCTAAGGTAAGATGGTAAGATCGAAACAATTGATTCATTTGTAGTGGGGGAAATATGCCATCTATATCGAATAAAGGTAAAAACAAAATCCAATAGATTCTTATGGAAAAAGAAAATCAGACAAATTACATAAATAATGAACCAAAGTATCTTTCAGAAGTTTGAGAAATTTCTCCAGTCAAATTCTCAATCCTTTTGCAGCTATTTCTTAGATTATCGAGCACAAAATGACATGTCTTATCAGATGAGGCACGTTGAATTAACCTTCAGCGCAGAAGTTCTGCGTCAAATATTCTGGAGGAAAATGCCACAAAACTGAAACATTCCCTTTTTTTTTAATCCCAAGGCATGAATGATAACTTCAGCAAGATGACCGTTTTTTTTTTTTTTTTTTTTAGACATTTGGGACCACTTGCGAATGCACCATGGTGATGGTAAACATCGGTAAGGCAGGCAAAGCCTCGGTTGGTACTGGGCATTCTCATAGATCATGCATGTTAACAAGGAAAAACCAGAGAAAACATCTACAATTGTTGACAATATGTGCCAAGAAAGCAAAATACTGTCTCTGTGAGCAACCCAAAAAGTACGAAACACATAAGGTTTGAACGCAGAGTATCTAATTCCACTTGCGCAACGGCCTTCAGTAGCTTTTCTGTGAAGCAAATGTTTGCACTGATTTCAACGAACACCAAGACAAATATTCTCCCTCTCAGATCGATTCTTTCCATACAGTGCCCCTTTTCAGCATCAAAAATTCCTTCGTCTATCTTTCAATGAGCAGCGCTCTTCCTGTAGTACTATCCTCCTCCGAGAGCATGTGTCTGATCCACCTCCCAATTGGATGATTATGGCAACTATCAGCACATCAGAACTCTTCCGAAAAGAGCGCCGTATTTGCTAGAGATTTCAGCGTCTTTTGGTCTCCGAAGTGATTACAACAGATATTATATAGAGATTTCTCAGAAAATTAATCTGCAATCATCGTCAATTTGTGATTGGAGCATGACAGTTATCAACCTTTTGTAAATCATTACAAAATCTGTAGGTCGATTCTTATTTAACGATCTGCACATATTCATTTAACATCGACCATAACGAACTACTTTCGCGCATCCCAACAATAAAACTTTAAACATTTTTTTAATGTAAAATTTGATACAATCATTAAGCGCAAGAACGAGGCTTGGCAAAACTTATCACACATTAGTCATCTTAGAGTAAAACAGTATTTAAACATTATCAGCGTAAGAGCTTTAAGATAACGTCAACAACAGTACACGCAATTTGTTAGAGCATTGTGCAACAGTCTTGAAAACAGTAGCTGAAAAATTCCTATCAACTACATGAACAGATGTCAGTGAGTCATGTTTTTATCATCAAATGTATTTTCTCTGTCAAAGACCTGCATTGAAGTATAACCTTTAGAGAATATTGTGCAAGCGTATGCATGTGCGTCAGTCACATAATTCCCTTTTCGTTGGAGAGAGAGAGAGCACCTTTTCCTTTTCATACAGTTAACTCAGAACTCACACGCGCTTCATCATCGTCATGCTATCATCATCTTCAGAGCATCAGTGTTGACAGTATGGTAATCCAGAGGATCGCAGCAAGAATGAACAAGAGAAATATGAATACCCACTGCTAAAGAATTGCCTCTCAATTGGTCTACTCCCTCTGTTTGTTCTCCTCGATCAGCGTGCCTTGATCTCTACCAGCTAAGGATGATAAATTGGCCTCCTTCTCTCTCACAAAAAAAATTGCTGCCTGAAATAAAACATGAAGTGGCCAGCCAAAAACATTCGGAGAGACCACATATGGAGCAAAACCCACATATTTATACACACAGAGAGTCATGAGATTACCACTCTTTTGGTTTCTACTTTAAGTTTTCATCCATTCTTTAACCCACACATCTCTATCACTCTTTTAATTAGCTTTATGCACACAACACACTTTCACCTCTCTTTTCATCTACATTAATTCTCTCCACTCTTTCTCTTAACCAACTTTTTCACTTTAAGTGCATCTTCCTTTCAGACCACTCCTTAATTCACTTTAATTCCACATTACTCACATGCCATTCTTTTTTCTAGCATCCATATTGACCACTAGATATTTATCCTTTTAATTAATCATTCTAATTCTATTTACCCTAAATTTCTCAATTAAATAAATCCATTAAATTAAGCTTAGGTTAAGCTTTTAATTAATTAGAACCTTAGTATTAAATGCACATACATGATTAAATAATTAATTAAACCATATTTTAATTTTTGTTAATGAACCAATGTTTAGATATAGATTAATTTCCTTCAATATTAATTATTTTAACCCTTGAACCATTCTAAAACCCTAAAAAACCTACTTAAAACCCATCAAAACCCTATTGAAACCCTTTGGAAATCATTGATAACCCATTAAAATCTTTCTGATTCCTTGTAAACCCTAACATGAACCCATTAAAATCTTTTGAGACCCTTCAGATGAACCTAATTGACATAAAATCATGTGAACTTAGACAACCCTAGGGTTAAATACCCATGAATCAAGCATGTTTAAATATGAAATACTCATTAAATATGAAATTAGAGTAAACCCTAATATGAACATGTATTCTTTATCATTTCCTGTATCTGCAAACACTTCAAAAATAGTTAATTCCAATCAACACAATTGTTTAACAGTGATATACAAGGTTAGAATTCACCAATTAAGTTAATTGTATTTTATCTGGTCATCAACTGGAAAGTTGAAAACTTTCTGACATTCGCCCCGGCCAAACCTGCACATCGTCCTCGATGGGCCAACCTGCAGATCATAGAAAGCAATATCAAATTCTTTCGAAACTTATTCATGACTCAAATTCAAATTGCCTGTATATAAAACATGCTTCTATCATTAGTACATCTTCAAATAGCAAAGAAAACTTATAAAATTATGTAAAACATGAATTTAAACCTTTTCGTTCAATGCATGAGTTGGAAAACAGGTTTTAGAAAGAAACTATAGAAGTCATTCAAACAGTGTTCGTACTAACTCTTCTATTAACTCTGTTCATAAGTAAAGCATATGTTATATAAGCCCTCTATCCTCATCTCCTAACCATTTGCCATTAAGATACAAAAACTAACTCCCCTCTAGCATACATCCGCCTTATATAGCCCGCTTTTCAAATCAGATGTGATTTCGAGACCACAACTGATTTATTTGATTTTTCTTTTATCTCATTTTTTTTTTATCATAATTTTTCCTTTTGTCATTTTTCCTCTTTTCATATGCAGCAACCATTAATGTACTGCTTTTAATTTTGCTTCGCAACTTTTTTTTTATGAAGGGGAAAGGCTTAACCCCTAATCAGAGCAAAGGATCTAGAGGTAAGCTAAAGCAGGAACGAGGATCTCTTTAGCTAAATGGGTCAGATTAAAGGAAGCTTACCTATATAAAACAAGTCTACTTCTACTAGGAGTTGCAAGTTAAGGGTTCCTTCAACTATTCATATGACAACCATAGGTCTCTAATCCCTATCTTCTCTTCAAGCACATTCCTACTTCAGTGTAAATTCTACTTTTCATAATTTTAAGAGGTTTCTTAACCTATCTGAAGAATGTACATTTCTAATTATGATAATGCAGGGAAAAACAAAACTTAAAACATTAATCAGGGTTAGAACTGTTTCACCTGATCTATATTGATTCCATCTTTAGCATTGCCTTTCATCCAAATACCGTTTTGATTGCTTAATTTTTAAACTGCATGTACTATCTTCAATCTCCTGCGCTTCATCTTTAGTCTATTTTTGAAGAAAATCTTAGTTCATCAATCAGCTCCCAATCTTCATGCTAATCCTGAAAAATAACTCAACTCAAAAATCTTGTGAGAAACAAAATTATTAGCAAACTTATACACAAGGTAGCAATCCAAGATAATATTTCTCGATAGTCCATCTGTAAAAACCAAAGCAATATTAAATCAAACTTTGTAGCTTTCATGATATTCTTTTGTAATATCCAATCATCTATTTTTGCTTGACCTGCATCAAACCACTCACAAACTTGATTAGAAAAACCATATCTGATTCATTAATGAAATTCATAATTTTTCTTTTATAAAGAAAGAAAGTAAAACAAATCCATATAAATACCTTTTTGATAAGGAAGTAGGTTATAACTCCCATGCTTGTATCTTTTGATGAGGGAGAGATACAACTCCTCGGCTCGTATCTTTTGATGAGGGAGAGATACAACTCCCGTTCATGTGTGTTTTTAATTGTTAGGGAGAACACTTACTAAACTCCCGGATTTATAAGGTATTGGTGACCTTTGCATATTTTGTTCAATTTGTTTAATAATTTCATCAATCATCTTCTTTTGTTCTTTGTTTATACTCTTCTCTTTATCAAGTTCTTTTGGTTTATTCTGACTAGTTTCTTGATTCTTAATGTGCTCTTTATCAAGTTCTTTAGGTTTTCTCTGACTAGTTTCTTGATTCTTAATCTCATACCCCAATTTAGTTTTCCATTTATTCACTTTATCTTGATCAAATAATGCATCATTCTCTAAAAGCTCTAGATCACATGTGATATAATAGTTATCATCTTTCTTCGTCATTAATATTACTTGCTCATCTTTTTGCTCATTCGTATCTATGTTTTTATGTTCATTTCGCTCAAGTTTTTTGTTTTCCCAAGATTTTGATTCATCAACTGTTTTGTCTTGATTATTCATCAAAATCTTAATTTCTTGATTAACAATTTTATCATTTGTATGTTTCTTTGGTCGCCATTGATATGTTTGTGTCATTCTTAGTTTTCTTGGTTTTGATTTTGTTTGTTCAAAAAGTTTTTTCATTCCCCCTCGACTTAAGTTTAAGCGTAAAGGAACATGAGTATAGACATCACATATTTTCTTCCCAAGTTGACAAACTATTTGATGTTTGCATGCATGTTCAAAGGCAATACAATTATCATAGGTATGACCGATTTGGTCACACCAAAAACATCGAATAATGCGTTTTCGCATCTTATTTGATTTTTTTGGTATTATCCTAGGAATAGGTTTTGTAAGATCACATGAAGGTGCTTGATCAGGCATATATGTAGACAAATTATGGACTCTTACTTCATGTTCTTGATTAAGTTTCAATCCTTGCATTTGTTTAGATAATATTTCATACTTCTGGTTTATTTCTTGAATCTCAGCATTCATTTTCTCTTTCCAAGTTTTAAGACTATTTGATAATACTGGTAGACTCTCTACCATAGCATTGATTGAATCATTTAGAGTCAAAATCACTCTAAATGTCTTTTGTAGAGCTTCATTGGCCTTGTTTTCCCTTTCTATGAATTTATCTTCCCATTTTCTCAAATGTTGATCTATCAATGCGTTCACATATGCTTCATCAATAACAATACTCGTTGAATTATGCTCTTGTAAATTAATTTCAAAAGATTCTTTACATTGATGTATATTTTTCATGTTTGTATGCTGCTTTTTGCCCATAACTCACACTTGAATATCAAAGAAGCACCACATAAACGAAAAACAAGCTATGAGGTTATACATACATCAAACATACATTACTTGGCATTAATTTGAGAAAAAAGTCCAGAAACATGTACCTGAGCTGCAAGGCCGTTTGTTCACGTCGGGTTCACCAAAATGTCGGCGCGAAAGGGACGGTCGGTGGATCAGGCCAACCGCCAAAAAATACGGCGCACGCCGGGTGCTTAGAGCAAGCTAAGGTATTCGAAGTAAAACTCAGAAGAGAAGGTTTTGTAGATCAATTGACAAATTTTAATATAGTCTCTTGTGTTTAGGAATCATATAATAAAAGCACATGATATCATTTATCTTTGACAAGCACAAAACAAAAAAACCCGAGTATAATTTGTAATCAATTCGATATCTTTGTATTCTCAACAAAAACGATTTTCTTCTATGCATATTCTTAATTTTCAAAAGGACATTATCTTTAAATATAGGTCCATAATTTCAAGTGACATTCACATATTAATGTAATACCCCGAAAGAGAATTTCATTTCTCTAGCCAATCATGCTGTTTACTCATCGTAGTTCTGTTATATATTATTTGTGCTAAGCTGGTTTCCGAATCTTAATGCGGGAATAAAAAACGGAGGTTCTATATTTCTTTCTGAATCGTTTGAAAAGAGGCGTTGAGGACTATTTGTAATCTTTCAATAGTTCCAATAAGGAATTAATAGTCTGCCAAACATGTTAAAAGTCGAAATCAGACTCAAGAGAAAAATTTATGAGTTAAAATAGGGATTTAATAGTGTATCTGAAAAGATCAATCATTACAAAAAAAAAATCGAACGTCAACCTTCAGTGCAAAATCTGTGAGGAATAATTGAGTATTACAGCTAACGTTGGAGTTGGCAACGAATTAACTTCACGGCATTAGAACACAAAGATTAATCAAATCCGAGAGTGCTAACCCTTCACAAGCATAGTTAGAATTGGCGGTAGCACACAAATTTGTCAAAGTGCAAAAAGAAAGCAATAGAATCACCACAATCATTGGAGAAGTTTTAGTTAGAACTTGCGTCAATGCTTGCTAGTGTCTCTTTCTCATCATATCAGAGTATCACTATCAGCATCACATAGATGTCCAATCATCATTGCTAGCCGTAGCAGATCTGTTATGGTAAAACTATTTTTTTGACTTCCTTCAGATTATTCAGCTCGGAGACCTCTAAAATATGTGTGCAAGATTCAAAGCGCAACATCGTTGTTGTTGTCAGAGAAAGCATCAGAGACGATGTTTAGCATTAATCAGTTTAAAGTTTTCTGATGTGTCCGAAGCAAAGAACTCACCTGATTTCCATAGCATCACAGAAGTAATAAGCAAAATTTAATCAGCACATCATATACAGATAGTTATTGGAGCATAAGTTGTCTTCGAAACCTCTGTGTCAAAGAGTCTATGCCAAACTGCTAATCATCTGCTAGCAATCCATATCGAGAAACTGACTATTAGTCATTCGATAGCTCAGTTCGCTTCCAATTAGTGAACAGCGGGTTTTGTTGTCTGCTGTAACAAAGTTATTCAATCATTTAGCATCAATCTACAATCTTATTATTGCGCGCACACAGCTAATCAATATAGTAATCTATTCATTTTTTGTGGTGTTGATGGGGTTGACATCGGACGGAACAAGCCATGTTAGAGTTCGAATTCATAGAACATAGATCGCTTGCCAAAGGAGTTTGTCAGAACAGCATCAACTGCACATTCATCTCCTCCTTGACTTTTATCAGGGTCAAAATCTCGCGCAAATCCAGAAGCCATACGATCGTTGTTGTATGAGAAATTTCAGAAGTTGTGTCAGAACTTGTAGCATCATTGCATCAGATCATGGAGCAGATGTTCCCCGTTCTCTACTTCAGTCCATAGCACACAGATAGAGTGAGCTTCAGAGATCTAGTGCTAGGTCACGTCCTCATAAGTGCCAGAAAAGTAGAGCTAGTCTCCTTCTAATATTCGACAGCGTACGCCCGATGATGGCCTCCTCTGACAACACAGCAGATCAAAGATGGAGTCATTGTCAATAGAAGTCTAGGCCTGAATTGAACGCACGTATTGGCCTTGCTCAATCCCTTTGTAGCTGTTCGCAGATCATATGCGTTCTTCCCTCCCTTCTGTCCTTGTGCGCTGCCACCATCTCCAATCTCCAGCTCTCTCCAACGGGTGACAGAAGGAGAAAAAAAAAACAAAAAAAAAAGAAGCGCACGATATGCTCAAAAGAATTTGAGTTTCAAACACAAAAAGCTCACAATCAGTCCGTATCGTTGTTGAAGTTTCTACGCAAATCTGAACAGGCTGCGCTTATCTCTTCATCTGTACGTGTGTTCCTTCCTCAGATTATATCTGCCAGAAACAAATCATGAAATGGCCTGCAAAACAAAAACATTCGGCCCCCCCCATATGGAGCAAAGCCCACATATTTATACACACAGAGATCATGTTTTTACCACTCTTTTGGTTTCTACTTTAAGTTTTCATCCATTCTTTAACCCACACATAATCACCACTCTTTTCATTTACCTTTCACTACTTTAAATGCATAATCTATTTAAACCACTCTTTTAACTTGCACTCACAATTACCACACTTTCAACCTACTACTTTAACCACTTTATTTACACACTCAACTCTCACCACACTTTAATGACCACTCACATACACCATTCATTAATTATCCACTTAATTTTCATTTTAATTGAATTATCCTAATTTTCTTAATTTAATAATGCATTTAAATTAGGCTTAGGTTAAGCATTTAATATATTCAAACCTTAGTTTTTAATTTCACATACACTATTAGGGTAAATAATTAAATCAGATTTGAATTTGTAATTAATTAATGTTAAAGTTATAGATTAGTTTCATTCAATAATACTTATTTTATCCTTAAAACTAATGCTAATATTCATTTCCACTCATTTTGAACACTAAAAAACCCTTCTGAATCCTATCATTAACCCATTGGAATCTTTTGGAAATTAATTGAATGCCTAGTTAAACCCTAACATTAACCAGGAATTAATGCTACTAACTTAAATACATATAAATAAATGTAAACCTAGGGTCTTAAACCCATAAATCAATGTTTCTATGGCCTAAACACACATTATATGAGCAGTTTAGAATAAACCATAATTTGAACATGTATTCTTTATCATTTTCTATACCTGCAAACACTTCAAAAGTAGTTAATTCAATCCAGAACAACTAATCAACAGTGATAAAAAAGGTTAGAATTCACCAATTAAGTTGTTTTTTTATTTTCTCTGGTCATCAACTGGAAAGTTGAAAACTTTCCGACAACGTCTTCACTTGGCATGATGGATTTGATTCCAGACAGTGGATTAGGATTTACTTTGTATGGGAAATATTTTGGATCCATAGTTTGGATTATCATATATGATAGATCGAGATTTTGATCCATAGTTTGTATATTATATATGACAGATCGAGCTTTTGATGCATAGTTTGGATTATCATATATGATAGATCGAGCTTTTGATCCATAGTATGGATTATTATATATGACATGTCGAGATCTTGGTCCATAGTTTGGATCGTTGACAGATTGACATCTTGTTCCATAGTCTGGATCATTGATAGATTATCATCTTGGATTCACTATTTGGATCATGATGAGAATTTCTTGAGTTTTATTTCATTACAGTGAGTAATCTAGATTTAAAACATATGATTTACAACATATGATTTAAAAGCATCTTCTAACATTTGACATTTGACATACACACTTAATCTAGATGAGTATAGATTTGAGAATTAGACAATTCAGTTACATGTGTATTCATCAGTGTGGAGTATGAAGTTGATGATCTGTTAGCAGCTGAATATTTTTGGAAGAGTATGCAAATACTTTACAAAAGTATTGTTTGAAGACCCAGACTTGATGAAGAGAAGATTACTTCAAATTCAAGGAAGAACAATGGTTTAGAGAAGATGAAGGAATCAGATCAACATCAAATCACAGGTATCAATTTTTACTATCAGATTATCATTTACAGGTCATGTCTTAGAAGAGCAGTTATGAAGAGATTTGATGAAATTCAAGGAATGCTTTTATACGCTTTCATCATTTGAAAGTTAAAGGCTACATCAAAATAGGTATCTAGAGGTTTTTCTAGAGAGTTTTGAGAGATCTCTTTCATGGCAAGAAAGTTCATCTAAGAAGACAAATGTGAAGATGGGATGAGTTTTTCAGCCAATTTTCTGTTGCAAGTTGGTTGAATATCCAGGTACAAATGTGATCTAGAGAAGGTAACTCTAGAAGGGTAATTCATCATTCAGACAAAAGATTGGTGAATTTAGTCGTTTTAGACATTTGAAGCAGAATTTTGATTCAGAGATATGAGGAGATGATAAAACATGTTTCTATATTCAACTTCCATTTATATACCATGTTTGTTTTATCTCTTGCTCTTAGCATTAGAGAAAGAGAAAAGTTCATTTGAAGAGGTCAAGAGTGCTTGCTACTTCAAGATGAAGAGAACAAAAGGTATGGAAGAGAAGTTTGAAGATGTTGACATCATCAGGTGGAAGAAAGATGCAAAAGAAGAAAGTCCATCATTTCCAAAAGAAAATTAAGGCTTCCTTTTCTCATATATTTTCCATATACTTTTCCTATTTTATCCTCTACACCCAAAGACAAGTCTACGAGAACATCTTGTTTAAAGAAGAAGCAGTTTCTTGTTTTGCATTACACTTGGTCATGATTTAGTAGATTTGACAAAGAATTGCATTGAGAGAAAGAAAAAGCAGAAGATATATATTATGACTCATATGTGTATGAGTTATGTTTTAGTTGAAGCTTTTGAGCAAGCAGCTTATATGTTCCCTCAAAGAATTCTTGGAGTGTTAATACAGAGCTACTTGGTATATGACAAGTTGCAGATAAGTATATTTCTTCTTTATCTAACTCTTGAGGTAAAAGAGTTTTTTGTAGCAGATGTTGAAGACTTGGGTTGAGGTTTTATAAAAGGTTACCTCATATTCAGTATTTTTAGAAACTTCAGAAAATTTAGAATCTTGTTGATGTACAAGTCAATGGAGAATCTACTTTCAATGATTGTCTTGATTTTTGGATACATGTTTGTATTCAAAAAGATGTTCCATCATATCCTATCACTTGATTAAAAAGTGGAGTTAGCCAAAAGAAAGTCAAGCAGGTACTATCACATTTCACCCGGGTAAAATATGAAAGTTATGAAGTGTCAACTTGCAACTTTTGGAGTTCTCAAGGTGAGAAGTTTTTCCACTTATGTTTCAAGTAGGAATTGCAAATTCTTGGAAGGATTTGTTTGAAGAAGAGTTTTACAACTTTTTGAGAAGCATGGACACTTGGAGACATTCAGGTAACAAATCAAACATTCAGTCATGAAGGTTTGATGAAGAGCAGATTCTACACAAGAGAGATCATTGATCTTGGATGATCTTGTATGATCTTGAGTATTTATGAGTCAGTTGTCTATCCTTTGTTTGTGAAGATTCTTAACATTGGAAGAAGTAATTCAAAGATTCAGATTCTATCAGATTTGTGTTGCAGAGAGATAGAAGAAGATACTTGTTATGTTACAGAAGGTTATGAATCCTAAAATGCTTTCCGCAAGGTTTTGTTATGTTAGGATCAGCTAACCTTATTCTACAATTTGGAAAGCTGAGGAATGACATGGAAAGCTATTGGCATGTGTACAATGCTAATAAAAAGGGTTCAGAGATTTTGTTCCAGATACAGGTATTGATCACTGAACATCAGATTTATTGAAAGAAGGAAGACGTTCCAGATTTCATAAATTCTGATATACTTTGAAGAATTCTGGATACTAGTGTTAAGTCATCCAGGGGGGTGATGAAACATGAAGACTTATTTTCAGCCATATGTAAAAGAATGCAAATTCATACTTTCAGGTATTCCTATATTTCCTTTGTTAGGTTCTCTTTATGTTCCATCTTTAAAAGAAGAAGGAAGAAGAAGAATGTTTGGAGAAAGTTCCTATTAGGTGATCTTGTTCAGGAGAAGGTTCCAAAATTCTATTGAAGAGAAGCTTGATATTTCAAAAAGGTATATTTCAGAAGTGCGCACATATATGTTTATACCAAGTTCTGAAAGAAAGAGGTATGAAGGATTTAAAGGATGAAGACATGATGACATCATAGATCTTTACTCATATTTCAGTTGATTTCAGTTGAGTTGAGTTGATTTGACTTGAGTACAGTCAGAGATGAACCAGCACTGTTCATAATACACTAAGTTGTGAGTTTTCAGTCACAGGTTCCAGGATTCAGTTCCTGATTTTGTTTAGTGTATTTACATGATGCAGCAGAAGTACGTTGAGAAACCTTTTTCAGAAGGTAAATGCAAATATATGGATCCTAGTGTATGTTTTCAGGTTTTTGAAGACAGGAGATAGCAGGTTCGGAGACAGTTCATGATATATTTGTTGGCAAGCAAGTGATTGCTTGATGTGAACACTATTGGATATCTAGTTTGCATATTTTCTTAAGTATTATGGTTCATATTCAGCAAGTTTAGATTTTTTGAAGAAAAGTTTTGAAGTGTTGAAGTACAAGCTTAAAGCTTGTGGTAGTTTGCAGCTTGTGACAATTTGCAGATTCAGTACAGTTTGTACCATTTTGACATTGAGGGGGGGATTATTGGAGTCAATGTCCAAAATGCTCCAAAATGCTCCAAAATATTCCAATATACAACAAGTATAGAGTGTCTTATCACTCACCCCTATAGAATCGACGAACGTAAATAGGATGTATAGCTATTCACTTTGGCTCTTGTACAAGCAAAACAACTAGGCGACGTGGACAGTATAGAAGCCTCTCAAAGAACTCACCCGAATTCAAATCCCGCTAGCGGCACAGTGCATGGAGAATATTTTATGACCATGCTTTTCAAATAAACGATGTCAAGCTTTTCATAACGCAAATGGCGGACGAGCGAACCATGCTTTTCAAATAAACGATGTCAAGCTTTTCATAACGCAAATGGCGGACGACAAAGGTTTTCCTTGATGCGTTTTGCGCATAGCGATGGCAGTTGTTTTATTGCTTTTGAGGAGCTTTTCAGAGAATACACAACACTATATAAGAAGAGACATGGGCTCATTGTTTATATCCTTCACCTAGTATTCAACACAAGCTTGGAGCTTGGACCTCAATAGAGGTGGTGTTTTGTCTAGCACATGGGTCAGCCATGGTGCTAACTTGAAGCATGTTGAGGAGCAGCTATGGAGTTCTTCTTAATGATTCTTCTTGGAGAAGATGAAGGGTGTGCTTACACTCTAGCTCATGGAGAGGAGGTTATCTCTTGTTCATGGCAAGAAGACTTGGTCATTAGCAGCTTGATGGTGAGGATCGGCCATCTACATGGTGTATTTGAAGATTGTCTTCTACAAGAAGATATCAGGTTGAAGATTGTCTTCTACAAGAAGATGTCGGGCTACTTCAAAGACATTGGAAGGTGGTTAACATAAGATTTACATCTTATGTTAAGTGTTCAGGTACATATTCTCCTTATACACACAGGTACTACTTGAATTTTATGGAGGCAATAGCATTCATATCAAGAGGAGTCCTATTCGGCATAGGTACAAGAGAATCAGTACGTATATGCTTTATGCATATTTGGATGAGGTGTTGGAGAAGGTGTGTTCATATGAGTTTGAGGATTTTCGGCAGCAAACTTGTTAGCATTCTTTGCTACTTTTTAAGTATGTGATCTTTTCACACACGTATCTAACTTAGGGTCTTCCATAGCCTAAGGTTAGATGAGAGTTTGTTGATTATCAGTTTCACACTGATCCTTCCTCTTTTTGTCACTCATATTCACTCTTCTATAACCTATTAGGTCACACATCTCATGCATATTCAGATTTCTGCCCATACAATATGAATATGTTTGTTACATTTGTACATTCATTCATCCATCTATTTCTGATCACGTAGAGTGGTTGAGAATTTTGCTCCCACATTGTACATTCAACATTGGTATATATGATACTATGAGTAAGCGATGGCTTACGTAACACCTTACACAAGTTGTCTATTCTTTCTCTATCTTTGTCTCATCATCTATATGATTAAGTTGTGGTATGTTCATGTTTTGTCAATATGGAAGATTGCTGGAACTAATGTTGTACATAACTGGAACTATGGAACCATGGACCTATTGTTGGAAACAATAATCTATTGGTCAATCTTACTCAGAGAGTACAACATCACTAGCGCTTCTTTATGGCTCTTTGTACAACAATCAGCGCTGGGCGCCGTGGCTGAAGCATTAGCCTCCTAAATCAGCGACCCAACTTCAAACCCCCCTGGCGGCAGATTTTGTGAAGAAACTTCTTCTGATGATTTTGCTTTATTAAAAGATTGACAACGATATCTTTTTCGTGATAAAAATAGAGAACGAAGAACGGTTTCTTGTTTACAATTACGATCGCTATGCGATATGATTTATTCGATCGCTAGTGCTTTATTGTGCTTTTCATGGTGCTTTTCAAGATACAAACAATAGTATAAAAGAAGCACTTTGGGTCACTTCTAATCATCCTTCACCTAGTATTCAACATAAGCTTGGAGCTTGGACCTCAATAGAGGTGGTGTTTCTTCTAGCACATGGGGCAGCCATGGTGCTAACTTGAAGCATGTTGAGAAGCAGCTACAGAGTTCTTCTTAATGATTCTTCTTGGAGAAGATGAAGGGTGTGCTCACACTCTAGCACATGGAGAGGAGGTTATCTCTTGTTCATGGCAAGAAGACTTGGTCATTAGCAGCTTGATGGTGAGGATCGACCATCTACATGGTGTATTTGAAGATTGTCTTCTACAAGAAGATATCAGGTTGAAGATTGTCTTCTACAAGAAGATGTCGGGCTACTTCAAAGACATTGGATGGTGGTTAACATAAGATTTACATCTTATGTTAAGTATTCAGGTACATATTCTCTTTATGCACACAGGTACTACTTGAATTTTATGGAGGCAGTAGCGTTCATATCAGGAGGAGTCCTATTCGGCATAGGTACAAGAGAAACAGTACGTATATGCTTTATGCATATTTTGATGAGATGTTTAAGAAGGTGTGTTCACATGAGTTTGAGGATTTCTAGCAGCAAGCTCGTTAGCATTCTCTGCTACTTTATAAGTATGTGATCTTTTCACACATGTATCTGACTTAGGGTCCTCCATAGCCTAAGTTGAGATGAGGGTTTGTTGACTATCAGTTTCACATTGATCCTTCCTCTTTCAGTCACTCATATTCACTCTTCTATAACCTATAAGGTCACACATCTCATGTATATTCAGATTACTGCCCACACATCTGAATATGTTTGTTACATTGTACATTCACTCATTCATCTATTTCTCATCACATAGAGTGGTTGAGAGTTTTGCTCCCACATTGTACATTGAACATTGGTATATATGATACTATGAGTAAGCGATGGCTTACGTAACACCTTACACATATCGTCTATCCTTTCTCTATCTTTGTCTCATCATTTTTATGATTAAGTTGTGGTATGTTCATGTTTTGTCAATATGGAAGATTGCTGGAATCAATGTTGTACATGACTGGAACTATGGAACCATGGACCTGTAACATGAGCCAAGGGCCTATCACTTCCAACATTTGGTATTAGACCACTAAGGTTTTGGTTTCAGAACTTTAGATCTTTGGCATCAATGCATTAAGGCTCATTCATAATCGCAGGTTCCCAGACTTCCATATTTACTACATATGATTTAAGAGCATCTTCTAACATTTGACATTTGACATAGACACTTAATCTAGATGAGTAGAGATTTGAGAATTAGACAATTCAGTTACATGTGTATTCAACAGTGTGGAGTATGAAGTTGATGATTTGTTAGCAATCAAATATTTTTTGAAGAATATGCAAATACTTTACAAAAGTATTATTTGAAGACCCAGAGTTGATGAAGAGAAGACTACTTCAAATTCAAGGAAGAACAATGGTTTAGAGAAGATGAAGAAATCAGATCAACATCAATTCACAGGTATCACTTTCTACTATCAGATTATCATTTGCAGGTCATGTCTTAGAAGAGCAGTTATGAAGAGATTTGAAGAAATTCAAGGAGTGCTTTTATACACTTTCATCATTTGAAAGTTAAAGGCTACATCAAAATAGGTATCTAGAGGTTTTTCTAGAGAGTTTTGAGAGATCTCTTTGATGGCAAGAAAGCTTATCTAAGAAGACAAATGTGAAGATGGGATGAGTTTTTCAACCAATTTTCTGTTGTAAGTTGGTTGGATATCAAGGTACAAATGTATCTAGAGAAGGTAACTCTAGAAGGGTAATTCATCATTCACACAACGATTGGTGAATTTAGTCGTTTCAGACATTTGAAGCAGAATTTAGATTCAGAGATATGAGGAGATGGTAAAACATGTTTCTATATTCACTTCCATTTATATACCATGTTTGTTTTATCTCTTACTCTTAGCACTAGAGGAAGAAAAAAGTTCATTTGAAGAGGTCAAGAGTGTTTGCTACTTCAAGATGAAGAGAACAAAAGGTATGGAAGAGAAGTTTGAAGATGTTGACATCATCAGGTGGAAGAAAGGTGCAGAAGAAGAAAGTCCATCATTTCCAAAAGAAAAGTAAGGCTTCCTTTTCTCATATATTTTCCATATACTTTTCCTATTTTATCCTCTACATCCAAAGACAAGTCTACGAGAACATCTTGTGTAAAGAAGAAGAAGTTTCTTGTTTTGCATTGCACTTGGTCATGATTTAGGAGATTTGACAAAGAATTGCATTGAGAGAAAGAAAAGTAGCAGATATAAGTTTTGACTCGTATGTATATGAGTTATGTTTTAGTTGAAGCTTTTGAGCAGCAACTTAAATGTTCCCTCAAAGAATTCTTGGTATGTCAATACAGAGCTACTTGGTATATAACAAGTTGCAGAGAAGTATATTTCTTCTTTATCTAACTCTTAAGGTAAAAGAGTTTTTTGTAGCAGATGTTGAAGACTTGGGTTGAGGTTTTATGTTTGGAAAAGTTTACCTCATATTCAGTATTTTCAAAAACTTCAAAAAATTCAGAATCTTGTTGATGTACTATTGGAACATCAAGCTTACACTATGCTTGAGGTGGATTTGATCTACATCTAAGGCTATCACGTCGAAAGAATATCTGTTGGAGAGTTCTTTTTCATATGCTCATTTATTGTATTTTTTTGAGAATATTTTGATGGCTCATTTACCGTTGTAAAAGCTTTGAGTTGTACACATGTAAAGGTACAAATATAGAGCCCAAATCCCACGAATTTGTGGTGGTTGAAGTTGCATTCAATCAAGCAAATGAAGTCACCTAAAAGTAGATCAATCAAGATCTTCACTTTTCCTAGATTGTAGGAAAGTGAATTGATTCCCTCCAACAACCATTCCCACCTTCATTTGAATTCAAATTCAACTTGTAAAACTCATGGAACACTCCTAGAGTCTATATAAAGACTTGGAATCACTTGTATTATACATGGAAGCAATATACATACACTTGTGACAATCATTGTTTTGCTCCAATTTTCTGCATCATCTTCTTCACCAACAGTAATCTTGCAGAGGCTGCTGCTCTCTCACCAAAGCTCCAAATTGAGTGAAAGAGGACTCATTGGAAAGCTATTAGTGTCTAGTGTATGCCTGTAAATTTTCCAAGCATTTGGTTTGGCGGATTTGGAGAAATATCAGTTGTTCTGCCTCGGGGTCAATCTCTGCATATTCCTGAAAAATAGGAAGTACCACCGGTGAATGTCGCATTCATTCCTATAGCATATTTTGCTTATTCCTTATATTTTTGTGCATTCCATACACTCAACCCTATGTGTATCACTCCCATAAAAGTATTTTTTCTAATTGTTATCAAATAGAAGGGACTACAACAATTATTCAGAAGATCAACCACATGAAGACTCATTACTTCTTATGAATCTAAGCCACAAAGAAGGTAAAGAAGATGATCATTTACTCTACATAGATTCAAGATGCTTGAATCATGTTGCAGGCAACATTGCTCTTCTATCTAACTTGGAAAGTCCAAAGCATAGACATGAAGTGCAAATAGGGGATGACACGAAGCACAATGTGGAGAAGATTTTTAATGTCAAAGCTTCCAATGGCAGGACAAACATTCTGAGTAAGGTTCTCTATGTACCCACTATCACTAAAAACCTAATAAGTGTAGGCCAAATAGTTGAAAAAGGCTTGCAAGTTAGGTTCACCCAACATGGAGCTTTTGTGGAAGATCCGTGTCAAGGCTTCAAGAAGATAGCCCGAGGTGAGAAGCATGGTAGGCTCTTTACTTTTGAAGTAGGAGATACCAAGAACATAGCTCTATTCAACTTTGGGTCTCAAACCCTAAGTGAGCTTGAAGTATGGCATAAGAGACTTGCTCATGTGAATGAAAGAACCTTGAAGGATATATGCAGGGATCAAAGTGTTCTAGGACTGCCGAACATATCAAAGCAACACATGATCAATAGGTGTGATGCATGTCAGATTGGGAAGGCACAAAGACAACCATTCAATCACAAAGGCTACATCCACAACAACTTATTGGACTTAGTACATATAGATGTATGGGGACCAAGTCAAGAACCTTCATTGGCAGGATCAAGGTATTATGTCTCATTTATTGATGACCATAGTAGATGGACTGTTCTATACTTTATCAAGAGTAAGAATGAAGTATTTGATTGCTTCAAGAAGTATCTTGCACATGTGGAGAATTATACAGGTAGATCACTAAAGAAGCTCAGATCTGATGGAGGGGGAGAATACTTCTCCAAAGAGTTTGATGAGTTCTTGCAGGACAAAGGTATCAAAAGGGAAGTGACTACTAGGTACTCTCCTCAACTAAATGGAATTGCTGAGAGGAGAAACAAGACATTGGTTGGATCAGCCCGAACAATGCTTGAAGAGAAGAAGTTGCCACATTATCTTTGGGCAGAAGCTATTTCAACTACAGTGTACCTTGTCAATCGACTACCATCCAAATCACTTCAAGGTATGACTCCTTATGAAGCATGGCATGGAAGAAAACCTAGTCTTGGACATTGCAAGGTTTTTGGTTGTTTAGCTTATGTTCATGTACCATCACAAATAAGAGGTAAGCTAGATGAAAGGGCAACAAAGGCAGTGTTTATTGGATATGATTCAACTCAGATGGGTTACAGGTTCTTCAATCCTTCAACCAAGCAATTCACTACAAGTAGAGATGTTGTGTTTGAAGAACACAGGTCTTGGTATGAAGAAGATAAACAAAAGGTAACACTACCATATGATCTTGATTCTGACTCTCATCAATTAGGAAGCACGCATGATACACAGGTCCAGGATCCAAGAAGTGATACAGACGATGACCAAGATGAAAGAGAAAGGGATTACAAGCTATGGAAGTCAAGAGGCAAAGCAAAGATGCAAGAGGTTGGAGAATGCTCCAAACAAGCACCTAGAAGATCAGCAAGAGAGAAGAAACAACCAGAAAGGTATGGATATGATTCCATATTTGTTACGAAGCATTCAATCTACTTGGCAAAAGACTCTATTTCAGAGGAACCCTTAACCTATGAAGAGGCAAAGGGAAACCCTAATTGGGAAAAGGCCATGAATGAAGAGATAGATGCATTGAAGGAAATGGACACTTGGGATTTGGTTCCAATGTCGCCAATCAAAAGGTAATTGGTTGCAGATGGGTATATAAAGTTAAAAGAAATTGAGATGGATCAGTTTGCAGGTACAAGGCAAGATTAGTTGCCAAAGGATGCTCACAAACTCATGGTATAGACTATGAGGAAACATTCTCACCAGTTGCAAAGATGACTACAATCACGACATTGATAAGTGTAGCTGCTGCAAGGAATTGGAGACTCCTCCAACTTGATGTGAAAAATGCATTCCTAAATGGTTGGATAAGTGAAGAGGTATACATGTCACAACCACCAGGTTTTGAAAACCCTAATCATCCATCTTATGTTTGCAGACTTAAGAAAGCATTGTATGGATTTAAACAAGCTCCTAGAGCTTGGAATTACAGGTTGGTTACATATCTTCAAGTTCAAGGGTTCAAAGCTAGCAGCTCAGATCCTTCTCTATTCATTAGAAGGGATCACAATGAGGTTATCTATCTATGTGTATATGTGGATGATATTATTGTGACAGGTGATGATCTAAATGGCATTCAAAGGATCAAGAGACACATGCAAGAGGAGTTCAAAATCAGTGACCTAGGTGAGCTCACATATTCCTAGGTATGCAGGTGATATACACAGATGAAGGAATGTATTTGACTCAAAGAAGATACATTCAGGATCTTCTTCTCAAGTTCAAAATGGAGAACACTAAACCTGCAGGTACACCTTTGGAGATAAATCATAAACTTAGTGTCTATGAAGGTGAGAAAATTGAGGACATTAAAGAGTATCAAAGCTTGGTAGGTAGCTTGATATATGCTACTCACACAAGGGCAGACATCTCATATAGTGTGGGAGTGCTTAGTCAGTTCATGCACTCACCAAGAAGACCACACATGGATGCAACTAAGAGAGTACTTAAGTATCTCAAAGGTACAATCAACGAAGGTATATTCTATCCTTACTCTTCAGATTTGGATATCAAAATCTACTAAGATGCAGATTGGGCAGGAGCTAAGGATGATAGAAAAAGTACATCCGGTTACTTAGCATTTGTAGGTTCGAAGCTAGTGTCATGGAGTTCCAAGAAGCAACCAACAGTTGCTTTATCTTCAGCTGAAACAGAGTACAGAGGCTTGACCATAGCAACTCAAGAGGCAATATGGTTAAAAGCATTATATATAGATTTGGGACTAGTGAGTTCCAAACCTCACATATTTGGAGATAATGTAAGTTCCATGCATCTAGCGGCAAATCCTATTTTCCATGCGAGAACCAAGCACATAGAAGTCCATTATCACTTCATCAGGGAGAAGCTCGTGGCAAAGGAGATTGACATTTCTTTTGTTCCGAGTGAAAAGCAAGTAGCAGATATGATGACGAAGGCACTTGATGGAATAAAGCTTTGTAGATTCAAAGCTATGGCAGGTATTCAACCTATCAGAGAATGAAGACTCAAGCATACTTTAGCTTGAGGGGGAGCTGTTGGAACATCAAGCTTACACTATGCTTGAGGTGGATTTGATCTACATCGAAGGTTATCACGTCGAAAGAATATCCGTTGGAAAGTTCTTTTTCATATGCCTATTTATTGTATTTTTTTGAGAATATTTTGATGGCTCATTTACCGTTGTAAAAGCCTTACACATGTAAAGGTACAAATAGAGAGCCCAAATCCCACGAATTTGTGGTGGTTGAAGCTGCATTCAATCAAGCAAATGAAGTCACCTAAAAGTAGATCAATCAAGATCTTCACTTTTCCTAGATTGTAGGAAAGTGAATTGATTCCCTCCAACAACCATTCCCACCTTCATTTGAATTCAAATTCAACTTGTAAAACTCGTGGAACACTCCTAGAGTCTATATAAAGACTTGGAATCACTTTTATTATACATGGAAGCAATATACATACACTTGTGACCATCATTGTCTTGCTCCTTCAATTTTCTGCATCATCTTCTTCGCCAACAGTAATCTTGCAGAGGCTGCTGCTCTCTCACCAAAGCTCCAAATTGAGTACAAGAGGACGCATTGAAAAGGTATTAGTTTCTAGTTTATGCCTGTAAATGTTCAAAGCATTTGGGTCAGTAGATTTGGAGAAATAGCAGTTGTTCTGCCTCGGGGTCAATCTCTGCATATTCCTGAAAAATAGGAAGTACCACCGGTGAATGTCGCATTCATTCCTATAGCATATTTTGCTTATTCCTTATATTTTTGTGCATTCCATACACTCAACCCTATGTGTATCACTCTCATAAAAGGATTTTTTCTAATTGTAATCACGCTGGTCGCTATGGGCATTTGAAGTTCATTGTCTCTTCCATAGATAGTAAGTTTTTTGAGTTAGTCGACCCGCAAACCTATCTGTTTTGTATCGACTCATTCTCCTTGATGCTCGAAGGTACATAGTGTGTTTCTTTGCACTTATCACATGCCTATAAGGTCTATTTGAGTCTCCATAAGCTCAAGGGTTGGTCTTGTGCCGGTTGGCTTGACCAAACTTCATCACTTCAAAACGCACTTTTCTACCTTCGACAAGCTTCTCCAAGTTTCATCAGTGGTATCAGAGCTCATTCAAGATGGGTGACGGCTTTCCCTCAATGATTGAGAAGCTTGATCGACACAACTATGCGGCTTGGCAAATCAGAATGGAGGCCTATTTGCAAGGTAGAAATCTTTATGGAATTGTAGCAGGTGATGAAGCTATGCCTATTCCAAGATCCAAAGGAGGACCTACACAAGAGGAGACAAATAAGCTCACACTTTGGTGAGCAAGGGATGCTCAAGCAAGGTCTTACATACTAAACTCTATCTCTGACTTTCTATTACCATATATTAGAGGATGCAAGACATCTCAAGAGACTTGGGATGCCCTGGAGACTTTCTTTTCTGCTAGTACCAAAGCAAGAAAGAATCATCTTTGGAACGAGTTCAACCAAATGAAACACCTAAACAAACAATCACAGAGTTTGTTACCAAAGTCAAGGAGGTTGCGGATCAGTTAGCATCCATTGGAGAGCTGATTGAAGAAGAGGTCATCATGAGGCAAATTCTCAACGGCATTCGAAGTGATAAGCAATGGCAATCCTTCACGACGGCTTACGATCTCATCATGGATGTGCAGACGCCAGACGTCAACATCTTTCTTGGACAACTCTTCAATCAAGAAGCCAACAATAGCATAAAGGAAGGTAACTCTTATCATGGTAATTCAACTAGTGCTCTATATGCAGATAAGAAGGATAAGAAGCAGAAAGGCAAGAAGAAGGAAGAAGACGAAGAAGAGACTTCCCAAGCCAACTTCGCAAGCAAGAGCAAGTGGAAAGGGAAGAAGAAAGGACCAAAGCAAAACAAAGCCAAAGGTCAGAATGTTCAACCTTGTGCCATATGCGATAAGACCAACCACACCACTCAGAATTGCTGGTTCAATGGGAAGATCCAAAAAGGAAGTGGAAGAGGTGGATATGGCGGCAATAGAGGCAGAGGTGGACACAACTTCAACAATAACAATAGAAGCTATAATAGAAGGGACTACAACAATTATTCAGAAGATAAACCACATGAAGACTCATTACTTCTTATGAATCTAAGCCACAAAGAAGGTAAAGAAGATGATCATTTGTTCTACATAGATTCAGGATGCTCGAATCATGTTGCAGGCAACATTGCTCTTCTATCTGACTTGGAAAGTCCAAAGCATAAACATGAAGTGCAAACAGGGGATGACACGAAGCACAATGTGGAGAAGATTGGTAATGTCAAAGCTTCCAATGGCAGGACAAACATTCTGAGTAAGGTTCTCTATGTACCCACTATCACTAAAAACCTAATAAGAGTAGGCCAAATAGTTGAAAAAGGCTTGCAAGTTAGGTTCACCCAACATGGAGCTTTTGTGGAAGATCCATGTCAAGGCTTCAAGAAGATAGCCCGAGGTGAGAAGCATGGTAGACTCTTTACTTTTGAAGTAGGAGATACTAGGAACATAGCTCTATTCAACTTTGGGTCTCAAACCCTAAGTGAGCTTGAAGTGTGGCATAAGAGACTTGCTCATGTGAATGAAAGAACCTTGAAGGATATATGCAGGGATCAAAGTGTTCTAGGACTGCCGAACATATCAAAGCAACACATGATCAACAGGTGTGATGCATGTCAGATTGGGAAGGCACAAAGACAACCATTCAATCACAAAGGCTACATCCACAACAACTTATTGGACTTAGTACATACAGATGTATGGGGACCAAGTCAAGAACCTTCATTGGCAGGATCAAGGTATTATGTCTCATTTATTGACGACCATAGTAGATGGACTGTTCTATACTTTATCAAGAGTAAGAATGAAGTATTTGATTGCTTCAAGAAGTATCTTACACATGTGGAGAATCATACAGGTAGATCACTAAAGAAGCTCAGATCTGATGGAGGGGGAGAATACTTCTCCAAAGAGTTTGATGAGTTCTTGTAGGACAAAGGTATTAAAAGGGAAGTGACTACTAGCTACTCTCCTCAACTAAATGGAATTGCTGAGAGGAAAAACAAGACATTGGTTGGATCAGCCTGAACAATGCTTGAAGAGAAGAAGTTGCCACATTATCTTTGGGAAGAAGCTATTTCAACTGCAGTGTACCTTGTCAATCGACTAACATCCAAATCACTTCAAGGTATGACTCCTTATGAAGCATGGCATGGAAGAAAACCTAGTCTTGGACATTGCAAGGTTTTTGGTTGTTTAGCTTATGTTCATGTACCATCACAAATAAGAGGTAAGCTAGATGAAAGGGCAACAAAGTCAGTGTTTATTGGATATGATTCAACTCAGATGGGTTACAGGTTCTTCAATCCTTCAACCAAGCAATTCACTACAAGTAGAGATGTTGTGTTTGAAGAACACAGGTCTTGGTATGATGAAGATAAACAAAAGGTAACACTACCATATGATCTTGATTCTGACTCTCATCAATTAGGAAGCAAGCATGATACACAGGTCCAAGATCCAAGAAGTGATACAGACGATGACCAAGATGAAAGAGAAAGGGATTACAAGCTATGGAAGTCAAGAGGCAAAGCAAAGATGCAAGAGGTTGGAGAATGCTCCAAACAAGCACCTAGAAGATCAACAAGAGAGAAGAAACAACCAGAAAGGTATGGATATGATTCCACATTTGTTACGAAGCATTCAATCTACTTGGCAAAAGACTCTATTTTAGAGGAACCCTCAACCTATGAAGAGGCCAAGGGAAACCCTAATTGGGAAAAGGCCATGAATGAAGAGATAGATGCATTGAAGGAAATGGACACTTGTGATTTGGTTCCAATGTTGCCAATCAAAAGGTAATTGGTTGCAGATGGGTATATAAAGTTAAAAGAAATTCAGATGGATCAGTTTGCAGGTACAAGGCAAGATTAGTTGCCAAAGGATGCTCACAAACTCATGGTATAGACTATTAGGAAACATTCTCACCAGTTGCAAAGATGACTACAATCAGGACATTGATAAGTGTAGCTACTGCAAGGAATTGGAGACTCCTCCAACTTGATGTGAAAAATGCATTCCTAAATGGTTGGATAAGTGAAGAGGTATACATGTCACAACCACCAGGTTTTGAAAACCCTAATCATCCATCTTATGTTTGCAGACTTAAGAAAGCATTGTATGGATTGAAACAAGCTCCTAGAGCTTGGAATTACAGGTTGGTTACATATCTTCAAGATCAAGGGTTCAAAGCTAGCAACTCAGATCCTTCTCTATTCATCAAAAGGGATCACAATGAGGTTATCTATCTATGTGTATATGTAGATGATATTATTGTGACAGGTGATGATCTAAATGACATTCAAAGGATCAAGAGACACATGCAAGAGGAGTTCAAAATCAGTGAGCTAGGTGAGCTCACATATTTCCTAGGTATTGAGGTGATATACACAGATGAAGGAATGTATTTGGCTCAAAGAAGATACATTCAGGATCTTCTTCTCAAGTTCAAAATGGAGAACACTAAACCTGCAGGTACACCTTTGGAGATGAATCATAAACTTAGTGTTCATGAAGGTGAGAAAATTGAAGACATTAAAGAGTATCAAAGCTTGGTAGGTAGCTTGATATATGCTACTCACACAACGGCAGACATCTCATATAGTGTGGGAGTGCTTAGTTAGTTCATGCACTCACCAAGAAGACCACACATGGATGCGGCTAAGAGAGTACTTAAGTATCTCAAAGGTACAATCAACGAAGGTATATTCTATCCTTACTCTTCAGATTTGGATATCAAAATCTACTAGATGCAGATTGGGCAGGAGCTAAGGATGATAGAAAAAGTACATCCGGTTACTTAGCATTTGCAGGTTCAAAGCTAGTGTCATGGAGTTCCAAGAAGCAACCAACAGTTGCTTTATCTTCAACTGAAGTAGAGTACAGAGGCTTGACCATAGCAACTCAAGAGACAATATGGTTAAAAGCATTTTATACAGATTTGGGACTAGTGAGTTCCAAACCTCACATATTTGGAGATAATGTAAGTTCCATGCATCTAGCGGCAAATCCTATTTTCCATGCGAGAACCAAGCACATAGAAGTCCATTATCACTTCATCAGGGAGAAGCTCATGGCAAATGAGATTGACATTTCTTTTGTTCCGACTGAAAAGCAAGTAGCAGATATGATGACGAAGGCACTTGATGGAATAAAGATTTGTAGATTCAAAGCTATGGCAGGTATTCAACCTATCAGAGAATGAAGACTCAAGCATACTTTAGCTTGAGGGGGAGCTGTTGGAACATCAAGCTTACACTATGCTTGAGGTGGATTTGATCTACATCGAAGGCTATCACGTCGAAAGAATATCCGTTGGAGAGTTCTTTTTCATATGCTCATTTATTGTATCTTTTTGAGAATATTTTGATGGCTCATTTACCGTTGTAAAAGCCTTGAGTTGTACACATGTAAAGGTACAAATATAGAGCCCAAATCCCACGAATTTATGGTGGTTGAAGTTGCATTCAATCAAACAAATCAAGTCACCTAAAAGTAGATCAATTAAGATCTTCACTTTTCCTAGATTGTAGGAAAGTGAATTGATTCCCTCCAACAACCATTGCCACCTTCATTTGAATTCAAATTCAACTTGTAAAACTCGTGGAACACTCCTAGGGTATATATAAAGACTTGGAATCACTTTTATTATACATGGAAGCAATATAAATACACTTGTGACCATCATTGTCTTGCTCCTTCAATTTTCTGCATCATCTTCTTTGCCAACAGTAATCTTGCAGAGGCTGCTGCTCTCTCACCAGAGCTCCAAATTGAGTGCAAGAGGCCTCATTGGAAAGGTATTAGTGTCTAGTTTTTTCTTCTAAATGTTCAAAGCATTTGGATCAGCAGATGTGGAGAAATATCAGTTGTTCTGCCTCGGGGTCAATCTCTGCGTATTCCTGAAAAATAGGAAGTACCACCGGTGAATGTCGCATTCATTCCTATAGCATATTTTGCTTATTGCTTATATTTTTGTGCATTCCATACACTCAACCCTATGTGTATCACTCCCATAAAAGGAATTTTTCTAATTGTAATCACTCTGGTGGCTATGGGCATTTGAAGTTCATTGTCTCTTCCATAGATAGTAAGTTTTTTGAGTTAGTCGACCTGCGAATCTATCTGTTTTGTATCGACTCATTCTCCTTGATGCTCCAAGGTACATAGTGAGTTTCTTTGCACTTATCACATTCCTATAAGGTCTATTTGAGTCTCCATAAGCTCAAGGGCTGGTCTTGTTCCGGTTGGCTTGACCAAACTTCGTCACTTCGAAACGCACTTTTCTACCTTCGACAAGCTTCTCCAAGTTTCTTTCACGAGTCAGTTGAAGAATCTACTTTTTATGATTGTCTAGACTTTTGGATACATGTTTGTATTCAAAAGGTGTTTCATCATATCCTATCACTTGATTAAGAAGTGGAGTTAGCCAAAAGAAAGTCAAGCAGGTACTATCACATTTCACCCGGGTAAAATATGAAAGTTATGAAGTATCAACTTGCAACTTTTGGAGTTCTCAAGGTGAGAAGTTTGTCCACTTATGTTTCAAGTAGGAATTGCAAATTCTTGGAAGGATTTGTTTGCACAAAAGTTTTACAACTTTGTAAGAAGCATGGACACTTAGAGACATTCAGGAAGTAAATCAAACATTCAGTCATGAAGGTTTGATGACAGCAGATTCTACACAAGAGAGATCATTGATCTTGAATGATCATGTATCTTGAGTATTTATGATTCAGTTGTCTATCCTTTCTTTGTGAAGATTCTTAACATTGGAAGAAATAAAGTCAAAGATTCAGATTCTATCAGATTTGTGTTGCAGAGAGATAGAAGATACTTGTTATGTTACTGAAGGTTATGAATCCTATAAAGCTTTCAGCAAGGTTTTGTTATGTTAGGATCAGCTAACCTTATTTTAGATTTTGGAAAGCTGAGGAATGACATGGAAAGCTATTGGCATCTGATCAATGCTAATAAAAAGGATTTAGAATTTTTGTTCCAGATACAGGTATTGATCACTGAACATCAAATTTATGAAGGAAGACGTTCCAGATTTCATAAAGTCTGATATATTTGAAGAATACTGGATACTAGTGTTAAATCATCCAGGGGGGTGATGAAACATGAAGACTTATTTTCAAGCCATATGTAAAAGAATATAGAGTCATACCTACAGGTATTCCTATATTTCCTTTGTCTGGTTCTCTTTATTTTCCAGCTTTGTAAGAAGAAGGAAGAAGAAGAATGTTTGGAGAAAGTTCCTGTTAGGATGTTCCTGTTCAGGAGAAGGTTCTAGAGTTCTATTGAAGAGAAGCTTGATATTTCAGAGAGGTATATTTCAGAAGTGCGCACATATATGTTTATACCAAGTTCTGAAGGAAAGAGGTATGAAGGATTTAAAGGATGAAGACATGATGACATCATAGATTTTTGACTCATATTTCAGTTGATTGCAATTGAGTTGAGTTGATTTGACTTGAGTACAGTCAAAGATGAACCAGCTGTGTTCATAATGCACTAAGTTGTGAGTTGTCAGTCATAGGTTCCAGGATTCAGTTCCTAATTTTGTTTAGTGTATTTACATGACGCAACAAAAGTACGTTGAGAAACCTTTTTTGAAGGTAAATGCAAATATATGGATCCTAGTGTATGTTTTCAGGTTTTTGAAGACAGGAGATAGCAGGTTCAGAGATAGTTCATGCTATATTTGTTGTCAAGCAGTGATTGCTTGATGAGAAGACTATTGGATATCTAGTTTGCATATTTTCTCAAGTATTATGGTTCATATTCTGCAAGTTCATGTTTTTTGAAGAAAAGTCGAATTCAGTTTTGAAGAAGACTTTTGAAGAAAAAGTTCTAAAGTGCGGGAGTAAAAGCTTGAAGCTTGTGACAGGCTGTAATAAGCTTGAGATAGTTTGCAGCTTATGAAGTTTGCAGATCCAATTCAGATTGTACCAATATGCCATTGCAGGGGGGATTGTTGGAAACAATGATCTATTGGTCAATCTTACTCAGAGAGTACAACATCACTAGCACTTCTTTATGGCTCTTTGTACAACAATCTGTTGATATAATTAGGTAGTGATGTGTGTGAACACAGTAGGACCGCCGGGGCACTTTTTTCCCTCTTTATGAGGTTTTTTTTCCCGCGGATTGTATATACGCCTATTGCCCTAATGGGCTACTTATCTTTGTACATTCTCTAGTAATACATTCAGTATTGTGTGTTTGTGCTCCAAGCTTCTTCTTCTTCCTTGTGCTGTTCGCGTGCTTCCGCAGACATCTATCTCCAACAATTGGTATCAGAGCAGGTCGTCGCTTCATCTAGGGCGCCGTCGACACTCCTCCGTTTGCAGTCTCAAAATCGCACGAATTTTGGTGAGCATACCCAGCGTGTTTCTGAGATCAAAACTGCTTTGCTCTGTGGTGCCGAAATCGCGATCTGAGCTCGTTTCGGCCTCCGAACGCACTATCGCAGTGCTTGTGCAGGCTATTTTGTCTTTTTGTGCGAAAGGTATATACTAGTTTCTATTCGCCAGTTTAAGCGTCTCAAAGTCTGCTACAGGTCTAGCAGAACTCGTCTGGGCAGTTCTGTTCAACTTTTTGAGATACAGTCAATTTTCTGCATCAAGGTACTTTAGTCACCGGCCATGGCTGAAAGCAGTGATGTATTCCGTATGTTGGCTGTTGAGGATAAGTTGGATGGTACCAACTACCCATTATGGGCTTATATGATGCAACATGTTTTGGTTGCAAAAGGATTGTGGAACATTGTGCAGGGTGTTGAAAGACGTCCTGTTACACCTGTAACGACAGGTATCGCAAATACAGGTGCTGGAGCTGATGAAGATGGTGTCGAAGATGATATTCCACAGATTCCTGTTCGTGCTGTTGTTTCTGTTGCACCTATTGCAGAGCAAATTCGGTGGGATGGCAGAGATGCCCAGGCACATGCATTGATAGCTTTGTCTATCAAACGTGCCATTATTCCTCATATTCGCTCTTGCAGAACAGCTAGGGATGCTTGGGACACACTTACCACATTGTATCAAGCTAGGAATGAGGCTCGTGTTGCTTACCTCCAAAAACAGTTGGAGAGTGAGCACATGAATGAAGGTGATTCTATGGACAGTTTCCTAACGAAGATCAAAGATTTGAAGGAACAGTTGATTTCTGCTGATGAGGTTATACCAGATAGCTCACTTGTGCAGACCGTTCTGAATGGTCTTCCTGATTCATATCAAAGTTTTGCTTCTACTCTTCGGTTGGTGATGAAAGGCAATCCGAATGCCTTATCATTTGAGGAGTTAGTATCTGTTCTATTGCAGGAAGATCAATCCAGGCAGAACAGGTCCATTATGCGTGTTGCAGATCAAGCTTTCTTGGCTAGTCAGAAGGGTAAAGGAAAATGGAGCTCTTGTACTAGTAAGCAAAAATCTGCAAATGCTGCATATTCGAAGAACCAGGATAAAGATGAGAAGAAATCAGAAAAGCAGAAATTGTTTTGCAAGTACTGTAAAGGGAATGATCATATCATAAAGAACTATCCAAAACTGGCTGCAAAAGAGGCAAATAAAAAGGAGTCTGGAATGGTTGTTGCAGAAGCCTCTACACCAAAAACAGAGTCTGCTAATCTTGTGCAGGAAGAAGAATGGGCGTTTACTACTGTTTGCAGTTTTGACCCATCTTCTCATGACCAGTGCATGTCTGTAGTGGACTCAGATGTTTGGTACTTTGACAATGGGGCGACCAAACATATTACCTCACAGCGCAGTTTCTTCTCTTCACTCGAGCCTGCCCCTACAAGGAATACTGTCACATGCGCCAACAACTCCTCTTATCCTATTATGGGAGTTGGTAAGATCATTCTGACTACTGCTGATGGTAGTTCTTTCACCCTGTCAGATGCTTTATTTGTGCCAGGGATCAAGAAGAATCTGTTATCAGTTTCTTCATTAGCCAAGATTGGCTTGGTTGTGAAATTCGTTGATGATAGGTGTACAGTTCATGATCTATCAAATGGCGATGTGATTATTACTTCTGGCATTTTGTGTCGTGGGCTGTATAAGCTCATAGACTATGAAAGATCTGTGAATGATTCGGCATGTGCAGTTCATGATTCTAAGGCTATGTCAGATGCAAAGCTTTGGCATGCACACTTTGGTCATTTGAATTTTGCTAGTTTGCTACGCCTGTAGAAATCTAATATGGTGTCTTCTTTGCCCAAGCTTGAGGCACCTGGAAAACATGTATGTGAAGGTTGTATTTTGGACAAAATGCAGCGTTCCTCCTTTCCAAAAGATGGTTCAGTTCGGGCTATGCAGAAATTGCAGCTTGTACATAGTGATGTTTGTGGTCCTATGGAGACATCCTCTTTTGGGAATTACCTTTACTTTGTGACTTTCATTGATGATTTTTCTAGGCATGCATGGGTATATCCACTCAAAGCAAAGTCCGAAGTGTTCATGTGCTTTAAACAGTTTTTGGTTTTGGCTGAAAATCTGTCAGCATGTAAAATGGGCACCCTCCGTTCTGATCGAGGGGGGGAATATATGTCTTCTAGTTTTAATGCATTTCTAGCTGAACGTGGGATAAAACACCAATGTACAGTGCCGTATACACCTCAATAGAATGGAGTTGCTGAACGAAAGAACAAGTCACTCATGGAGATGGTGAGGTGCATGGTCAAGAGTCAGACTTTACCACATAGTTTTTGGCTTGAGGCTATCATGTGTGTAGCATATGTACTGAACAGGTGTCCCACTAAAGCGCTACAGTCTATCACTCCATATGAGTCTTGGCATGACCGCAATCCATCTGTTGCTCATCTGCGTGTTTTTGGTTGTTTGGCATATGCATTAGTGCCTGAACAACATCGCAGAAAATTGGATGATAAGGCAGTAAAATGTATTTTTGTTGGGTACAGTTCTGAAAGTAAAGGCTATCGTCTGTATCATCCATAGACTAAACGCATTCTGGTTAGCCGTGATGTTGTCTTTGTGGAAGATGCTATTCAGCCATTGCTTTCATGTACTAAGGAGACATCTGTTAGCTCCAAAGACATGTATGATACGTTGATGCCTCTTTTTACAGGTGGACAGTCTAGTGCTGGTCCTAATGAGGCAACTTCTCAGCCTTTGCAAGTTTCATATGATGATGCAGATCATTCTATTTTTTATGCAGATTTACATGATGCACTTGTTGATGAGAGAACTGATATTGAGCAGGCAAAAACTATGCCAAAATGGCTGGTGCAGACTTTGCGTGACAGCAAATTAGATGCACCTTTGTCATATCGTACTCGTTTAGGCTCTCATAGTGCCTCCTTTGCATCAGATTGCTATGCTATGGCTGCGTCTAGTCTCTGTGATGAGAATGAGCCTGTTTCTTTTGATGAAGCACAAAATTCAGAAAATTGGATGGCTGCCATGCAATCTGAATATGATGCTATAATGAAGAATGGTACATGGTCTTTATGTGACTTGCCTCCTGGCAAGAAGGCCATTGGCACTAAGTGGGTATACAAGCTGAAGCGTAAACTTGATGGTACAGTTGACAGGTATAAAGCTAGGCTTGTTGCAAAGGGTTATGTGCAGGAAATAGGCATTGCTTTTGATGAGACCTTTGCACCTACATGCCGTATGACTACTGTTCGGAGCATTTGTGCACTTGCAGCCCATCATGGTTGGAATGTACATCAGTTGGACATTAAAACAACATTTTTGAATGGTGACTTGCATGAAGAAGTGTATGTTTTTCAGCCCCGTTGCTTTGTGCAGAAAGGGCACGAAAATCAGGTGTGCAGGTTAAAGAAGGCATGATATGGTTTAAAGCAAGCACCACGTGCTTGGTATGAGAAGATACATGCCTATCTGGTTGCACATGGTTTTGTGAACAGTCCAACTGAAAGCACCTTATATGTTAAGTGTGCTAATGATGTGCTTCTAATCATTGTTGTCTATGTTGATGACATGCTGCTCACTGGTCCTATTGAGAAGCATATTGCTGATTTCAAGGTTGATTTGCATGCCTCATTTGAGATGTCTGATTTGGGGCATTTGCATCACTATTTGGGCATTCAGTTTATGCAAGTTGATGGTGGAATGGCTTTGTGTCAAACAAAATATATTGACACATTATTGCAGTGTTTTGGCCTTGAAGACTATAAGCCTATTGCCACTCCTATGGAGACAGGTTTACGATTGAGTCTTCATGATGCTGGAGATGCATTTGATGCTGTTCTCTATCAGCAGGCTGTTGGATGCTTGATTTACTTATGCATTACTCGGCCAGATATTCAATTTGCTATCTCACAGATGATCATGTTTATGCATTTCCCAGGAGTCACGCATTGGAAGGCGGTTAAGCGCATCTTTCGTTACTTGAGTGGTACTCGGCTACTTGGGTTGTTTTATCCCAAGGGGGATCACTACCGCCAGATTTGCATGCTTTTTTTGACTCAGATTGGGTTGGTTGCTATGACAGTCGTGTGTCCACCAGTGGTTCTTGCTTCATGCTTGGTAGCTCATGTATATCTTGGTTGAGCAAGAAGGAGCCTACTGTGGCCACTTCCAATTGTGAGGCTGAGTATAGCGCAGCTTTCACAGCGACTCTTGAGTGTGTGTGGCTCAGACGCCTTATGGCTGATTTGGGTGTTGGCCAGTCTTCTGCCACCACCATCTTCACTGACAGTCAGAGCGCATTGGCAGTTGCGAGGAACCGTGTGTTCCATGCTCGCACTAAGCACATTGAGGTGCATTATCACTATGTCAGGGAGAGGTTCTCTGCTGGGGAGATCAGCTTGGCATATGTGCCCACGCAGGAGAACATTGCAGACCTTTTCACGAAGGCTCTGCCTAGGGAGAAGTTTGAATCTTTCTGCAAAGCTTTGGGCTTACTTCCATTTTTGGAGTGATTTCCACATAGCTTGGCACTTCCTTATACATGAGTGCTAGCTACTTGTTCACCGCATCACTCCCAGGGGGGATTTGTTGATATATTTAGGTAGTGATGTGTGTGAACACAGTAGGATCGCCGGGGCACTCTTTTCCCTCTTTATGAGGTTTTTTTTCCCCGTCTTGTATATATGCCTATTGCCCTAATGGGCTACTTATCTTTGTACATTCTCTAGTAATACATTCAGTATTGTGTGTTTGTGCTCCAAGCTTCTTCTTCTTCCTTGTGTTGTTCGCATGCTTCCGCAGACATCTATCTCCAACACAATCAGCACTGGGCGCCGTGGCTGAAGCATTAGACTTGCGATAGCTTTTTCGTGATAAAAATAGCGAACGAACAATGGTTTCTTGTTTACAATTACGATCGCTATGCGATATGATTTATTCGATCGCTAGTGCTTTATTGTGCTTTTCATGGTGCTTTTCAAGATACAAACAATAGTGTAAAAGAAGCACTTTGGGTCACTTCTAATCATCCTTCACCTAGTATTCAACACAAGCTTGGAGCTTGGACCTCAGTAGAGGTGGTGTTTCTTCTAGCACATGGGGCAGCCATGGTGCTAACTTGAAGCATGTTGAGAAGCAGCTATGGAGTTCTTCTTAATGATTCTTCTTGGAGAAGATGAAGGGTGTGCTCACACTCTAGCACATGGAGAGGAGGTTATCTCTTGTTCATGGCAAGAAGACTTGGTCATTAGCAGCTTGATGGTGAGGATCGACCATCTACATGGAGTATTTGAAGATTGTCTTCTACAAGAAGATATCAGGTTGAAGATTGTCTTCTACAAGAAGATGTCGGGCTACTTCAAAGACATTGGATGGTGGTTAACATAAGATTTACATCTTATGTTAAGTATTCAGGTACATATTCTCTTTATGCACACAGGTACTACTTGAATTTTATGGAGGCAGTAGCGTTCATATCAAGAGGAGTCCTATTCAGCATAGGTACAAGAGAAACAGTACGTATATGCTTTATGCATATTTTGATGAGATGTTTAAGAAGGTGTGTTCACATGAGTTTGAGGATTTCTAGTAGTAAACTTGTTAGCATTGTATGCTACTTTATAAGTATGTGATCTTTTCACACACGTATCTGACTTAGGGTCCTCCATAGCCTAAGTTCAGATGAGGGTTTGTTGACTATCAGTTTCACACTGATCCTTCCTCTTTCAGTCACTCATATTCACTCTTCTATAACCTATAAGGTCACACATCTCATGTATATTCAGATTACTGCCCACACATCTGAATATGTTTGTTACATTATACATTCACTCATTCATCTATTTCTCATCACATAGAGTGGTTGAGAGTTTTGCTCCCACATTGTACATTGAACATTGGTATATATGATACTATGAGTAAGCGATGGCTTACGTAACACCTTACACATGTCGTCTATCCTTTCTCTATCTTTGTCTCATCATTTTTATGATTAAGTTGTGGTATGATCATGTTTTGTCAATATGGAAGATTGCTAGAATTAATGTTGTACATGACTGGAACTATGGAACCATGGACCTGTAACATGAGCCAAGGGCCTATCACTTCCAACATTTGGTATCAGAGCACTAAGGTTTTGGTTTCAAAACTTTAGATCTTGCATCAATGCATTAAGGCTCATTCATAATCCCTCGTTCCCAGAATTCCAGATTTACAACATATGATTTAAAGAGCATGTTCTAACATTTGACATTTGACATACACACTTAATCTAGATGAGTAGAGATTTGAGAATTAGACAATTCAGTTACATGTGTATTCATCAGTGTTGAGTATGAAGTTGATGATCTGTTAGCAGTCAAATATTTTTGGAAGAGTATGCAAATACTTTACAAAAGTATTATTTGAAGACCCAGACTTGATGAAGAGAAGACTACTTCAAATTCAAGGAAGAACAATGGTTTAGAGAAGATGAAGAAATCAGATCAACATCAAATCACAGGTATCACTTTCTACTATCAGATTATCATTTGCAGGAGGCTACATTAAAACAGATATCTAGAGGTTTTTCTAGAGAGTTTTGAGAGATCTCTTTCATGGCAAGAAAGCTTATCCAAGAAGACAAATGTGAAGATGGGATGAGTTTTTCAACCAATTTTCTGTTGTAAGTTGGTTGGATATCAAGGTACAAATGTATCTAGAGAAGGTAACTCTAGAAGGGTAATTCATCATTCAGACAACGATTGGTGAATTTAGCCGTTTCAGACATTTGAAGCAGAATTTTGATTCAGAGATATGAGGAGATGGTAAAACATGTTTCTATATTCACTTCCATTTATATACCATTTTGTTTTATCTCTTACTCTTAGCACTAGAGGAAGAGAAAAGTTCATTTGAAGAGGTCAAGAGTGTTTGCTACTTCAAGATGAAGAGAACAAAAGGTATGGAAGAGAAGTTTGAAGTTGTTGAAATCATTAGGTGGAAGAAAGGTGCAGAAGAAGAAAGTCCATCATTTCCAAAAGAAAAGTAAGGCTTCCTTTTCTCATATATTTTCCATATACTTTTCCTATTTTATCCTCTACATCCAAAGACAAGTCTACGAGAACATCTTGTGTAAAGAAGAAGCAGTTTCTTGTATTGCATTACACTTGGTCATGATTTAGTAGATTTGACAAAGATTTGCATTGAGAGAAAGAAAAGCAGCAAATATAAGTTTTGACTCATATGTATATGAGTTATGTTTTAGTTGAAGCTTTTGAGCAGGCAGCTTAAATGTTCCCTCAAAGAATTCTTGGTATGTCAATACAGAGCTACTTGGTATATAACAAGTTGCAGAGAAGTATATTTCTTCTTTATCTAACTCTTAAGGTAAAAGAGTTTTTTGTAGCAGATGTTGAAGACTTGGGTTGAGGTTTTATGTTTGGAAAAGGTTACCTCATACTCAGTATTTTCAGAAACTTCAGAAAATTCAGAATCTTGTTGATGTACCTGTCAGTTGAAGAATCTACTTTTTATGATTGTCTAGACTTTTGGATACATGTTTGTATTCAAAAGGTGTTCCATCATATCCTATCACTTGATTAAGAAGTGGAGTTAGCCAAAAGAAAGTCAAGCAGGTACTATCACATTTCACTCGGGTAAAATATGAAAGTTATGAAGTATCAACTTGCAGCTTTTGGAGTTCTCAAGGTGAGAAGTTTGTCCACTTATGTTTCAAGTAGGAATTGCAAATTCTTGGAAGGATTTGTTTGCAGAATTGTTTTACAACTTTGTAAGAAGCATGGACACTTAGAGACATTCAGGAAGTAAATCAAACATTCAGTCATGAAGGTTTGATGACAGCAGATTCTACACAAGAGAGATCATTGATCTTGAATGATCATGTATCTTGAGTATTTATGATTCAGTTGTCTATCCTTTGTTTGTGAAGATTCTTAACATTGGAAGAAATAAAGTCAAAGATTCAGATTCTATCAGATTTGTGTTGCAGAGAGATAGAAGATACTTGTTATGTTACTGAAGGTTATGAATCCTATAAAGCTTTCAGCAAGGTTTTGTTATGTTAGGATCAGCTAACCTTATTTTAGATTTTGGAAAGCTGAGGAATGACATGGAAAGCTATTGGCATCTGATCAATGCTAATAAAAAGGATTTAGAATTTTTGTTCCAGATACAGGTATTGATCACTGAACATCAGATTTATGAAGGAAGACGTTCCAGATTTCATAAAGTCTGATATATTTGAAGAATACTGGATACTAGTGTTAAATCATCCAGGGGGATGATGAAACATGAAGACTTATTTTCAAGCCATATGTAAAACAATACAGAGTCATACCTACAGGTATTCCTATATTTCCTTTATCTGGTTCTCTTTATGTTCCAGCTTTGTAAGAAGAAGGAAGAAGAAGAATGTTTGGAGAAAGTTCCTGTTAGGATGTTCCTGTTCAGAGAAGGTTCTAGAGTTCTATTGAAGAGAAGCTTGATATTTTAGAGAGGTATATTTCAGAAGTGCGCACATGTATGTTTATACCAAGTTCTGAAGGAAAGAGGTATGAAGGATTTACAGGATGAAGACATGATGACATCATAGATTTTTGACTCATATTTCAGTTGATTGCAATTGAGTTGAGTTGATTTGACTTGAGTACAGTCAAAGATGAACCAGCTGTGTTCATAATGCACTAAATTGTGAGTTGTCAATCATAGGCTCCAGGATTCAGTTCCTGATTTTGTTTAGTGTATTTAGATGAGGCAACAGAAGTACGTTGAGAAACCTTTTTGGAAGGTAAATGCAAATATATGGATCCTAGTGTATGTTTTCAGGTTTTTGAAGACAGGAGATAGCAGGTTCAGAGATAGTTCATGCTATATTTGTTGTCAAGTAGTGATTGCTTGATGAGAACACTATTGGATATCTAGTTTGGATATTTTCTCAAGTATTATGGTTCATATTCAGCAAGTTCATGTTTTTTGAAGAAAAGTGGAATTCAATTTTGAAGAAGACTTTTGAGGAACAAGTTCTAAAGTGCGGGAGTACAAGCTTGACGCTTGTGACAGGCTGTAATAAGCTTGAGATAGTTTGCAGCTTATGAAGTTTGCAGATCCAGTTCAGATTGTACCAATATGCCATTCTAGGGGGGATCGTTGGAAACAATGATCTATTGGTGAATCTTACTCAGAGAGTACAACATCACTAGCGCTTCTTATGGCTCTTTGTACAACAATTAGCGCTGGGTGCCGTGGCTGAAGCATTAGCCTCCTAAATCAGCGACTCAAGTTCAAACCCCGCTGGCGGCAGATTTCGTGAAGAAACTTCTTTTGATGATTTTGCTTTATTAAAAGATTGATAGCGATAGCTTTTTCGTGATAAAAATAGCGAACGAACAATGGTTTCTTGTTTACAATTACGATCGCTATGCGATATGATTTATTCGATCGCTAGTGCTTTATTGTGCTTTTCATGGTGCTTTTCAAGATACAAACAATAGTATAAAAGAAGCACTTTGGGTCACTTCTAATCATCCTTCACCTAGTATTCAACACATACTTGGAGCTTGGACCTCACTACAGGTGGTGTTTCTTCTAGCACATGGGGCAGCCATGGTGCTAACTTGAAGCATGTTGAAAAGCAGCTATGGAGTTCTTCTTAATGATTCTTCTTGGAGAAGATGAAGGGTGTGATCACACTCTAGCACATGGAGAGGAGGTTATCTCTTGTTCATGGAAAGAAGACTTGGTCATTAGCAGGTTGATGGTGAGGATCGACCATCTACATGGTGTATTTGAAGATTGTCTTCTACAAGAAGATATCAGGTTGAAGATTGTCTTCTACAAGAAGATGTCGAGCTACTTCAAAGACATTGGATGGTGGTTAACATAAGATTTACATCTTATGTTAAGTATTCAGGTACATATTCTCTTTATGCACACAGGTACTACTTGAATTTTATGGAGGCAATATTGTTTATATCAGGAGGAGTCCTATTAGGCATAGGTACAAGAGAAACAGTACGTATATGCTTTATGCATATTTTGATGAGATGTTTAAGAAGGTGTGTTCACATGAGTTTGAGGATTTCTAGCAACAAACTTGTTAGCATTCTATGCTACTTTATAAGTATGTGATCTTTTGTGATCTTTTCACACACGTATCTGACTTAGGGTCCTCCATAGCCTAAGTTGAGATGAGGGTTTGTTGACTATCAGTTTCACACTGATCCTTCCTCTTTAAGTCACTCATATTCACTCTTCTATAACCTATAAGGTCACACATCTCATGTATATTCAGATTACTGCCCACACATCTGAATATGTTTGTTACATTGCACATTCACTCATTCATTTATTTCTCATCACATAGAGTGGTTGAGAGTTTTGCTCCCACATTGTACATTGAACATTGGTATATATGATACTATGAGTAAGCGATGGCTTACGTAACACCTTACACATGTCGTCTATCCTTTGTCTATCTTTGTCTCATCATTTTTATGATTAAGTTGTGGTATGATCATGTTTTGTCAATATGGAAGATTGCTGGAATTAATGTTGTACATGACTGGAACTATGGAACCATGGACCTGTAACATGAGCCAAGGGCCTATCACTTCCAACATTTGGTATCAGAGCACTAAGGTTTTGGTTTCAAAACTTTAGATCTTTGGCATCAATGCATTAAGGTTCATTCATAATCCTAGGTTCCCAGATTTCCAGATTTACAACATATGATTTAAGAGCATCTTCCAACATTTGACATTTGACATACACACTTAATCTAGATGAGTAGAGATTTGAGAATTAGACAATTCAGTTACATGTGTATTCATCAGTGTGGAGTATGAAGTTGATGATCTATTAGCAGTCAAATATTTTTGGAAGAGTATGCAAATACTTTACAAAAGCATTATTTGAAGACCCAGACTTGATGAAGAGAAGACTACTTCAAATTCAAGGAAGAACAATGGTTTAGAGAAGATGAAGAAATCAGATCAACATCAAATCACAGGTATCACTTTCTACTATCAGATTATCATTTGCAGGTCATGTCTCAGAAGAGCAGTTATGAAGAGATTTGAAGAAATTCAAGGAGTGATTTTATACACTTTCATCATTTGAAAGTTAAAGGCTACATTAAAACAGATATCTAGAGGTTTTTCTAGAGAGTTTTGAGATATCTCTTTCATGGCAAGAAAGCTTATCTAAGAAAACAAATGTGAAGATGGGATGAGTTTTTCATCCAATTTTCTGTTGTAAGTTGGTTGGATATCAAGGTACAAATGTATCTAGAGAAGGTAACTCTAGAAGGGTAATTCATCATTCAGACAACGATTGGTGAATTTAGTCGTTTCAGACATTTGAAGCAGAATTTTGATTCAGAGATATGAGGAGATGGTAAAACATGTTTCTATATTCACTTCCATTTATATACCATGTTTGTTTTATCTCTTACTCTTAGCACTAGAGGAAGAGAAAAGTTCATTTGAAGAGGTCAAGAGTGTTTGCTACTTGAAGATGAAGAGAACAAAAGGTATGGAAGAGATGTTTGAAGATGTTGAGATCATCAGGTGGAAGAAAGGTGCAGAAGAAGAAAGTCCATCATTTCAAAGAAAAGTAAGGCTTCTTTTTCTCATATATTTTCCATATACTTTTCCTATTTTATCCTCTACATCCAAAGACAAGTCTACGAGAACATCTTGTGTAAAGAAGAAGCAGTTTCTTGTTTTGCATTACACTTGGTCATGATTTAGTAGATTTGACAAATAGGTTGGGAGGTGAGTCCTAGGCATGTCATTCTCCACCTCTCACATGATGATACTAGAAAAGTTTGGGTATATCCTATCAAATCGAAGGATGAGGTATTCTCGACTTTCAAAAAATGGCTTGCTTCAGTTGAGACTGAAAAAGGAACTAAGCTTAAGGCTTTACGTTTAGATAATGGGGGTGAGTATACCTCACATGAATTCAGCCTTTTTTGTCAGTCCAGAGGGATTCATAGACAGTTCAGAGCCCCTTATACCCCACTACAGAATGGTGTAGTTGAGAGGATGAATATAACTATTCAAGATAGAGTAGTCTCTATGTTGCATCATGCAAACCTCTCACAAGTCTTTTGGGCAGAAGCAGTATTGACTGCAGTTCATGTGATTAACCTTTCACCTAGTACTACCAAAGGTTTGAAAGTGGCACAAGAGTTATGGATAGGGAAGCCACCATATTATGATCATCTTCGAGTTTTTGGGTGTGAAGCATATGTTCATATACCAAAGAATCTTAGACAAAACTTGGATCATAAGTCAAAGAAATGCATTTTTCTTGGATATAGTCGAGAAGGAAAATTTGGATATCGCTTATGGAATCCTAAAACACGGTTAGTGATACGAAGTAGTGATGTCATTTTCAATGAGTCTTAGATGCATAAACAACCCATTAAGGAGGTTGAAGTGAGAAGAGTGGTGTTTGAGGATACTAGTCCTCCGATTAGCATGCATAAAAATGTTGCACATAGGGATGTTCAAGAGAATGTCCATTCACATCAGTCTGCACGTATTCCTGTTCAACAACCATTGAGACCTTCTGCATGTGTCTCACATCCACCTGATAGATATGTTTTAGGTTTAGATTTTGTTATGCTAACAGATGCCGGTGAGCCCTCTTGCTACAAAGAGGCTATGCAGACAGAGGATCATGTCAAGTCAGAGCATGCCATGAAGAGTGAGTTGGATTCTATTCACAAGAATGGTACTTGGGATTTGGTACCTTTGCCAAAGGGCAGGAAAGCTTACCATGTAAATGGGTATATAAGCTAAAATTCACATCAGATAGTGCTTCTCCAAGGTATACAACACGACTTGTTGCAAAGGGTTTAAGCAACAACATGGTGTTGATTTCGAGGAAATCTTCTCTCTAGTGGTCAAGATGACTACCCTGCACTTGTTGCTTAGATTCGTTGCAATGGATGACATAGAGCTAGTCCAAATGGATGTGAAAACTGCTTTCTTGCATGGACATCTTACAGATGAGATCTATATGGAACAACCAGAGGGTTATGTGGTTCCTGGCAAGGAAATTCTAGTTTGTAAGATTAAGAAGAGCTTGTATGGACTTAAAAAGTCCTCTAGACAATGGTACCAAAAGTTTGATGCTTTTATGAAGTCTCAAGGCTATTCTCAAAGCAATGAGGATCATTGTCTCTACACAAAGAGATGCTCAGATGGCAGCTTGATATGCTTGATACTTTATGTCGATGATATGCTGATTGCTAGGAAGTCCTCTTATGATTTGTCAATTCTAAAAAAGAAGTTGAGTTAGACATTTGATATGAAGGATTTGGGGGATGCCAAACATATTCTTGGCATGCACATTACTCATGATAGGAGCAACAGATGCATATACTTGTCTCAAAGTGAGTACATATGCAAAGTACTTCACAGGTTCAATATGTAGGGTGGAAAGCCATTGAGTACACCTTTACCCACATATGTGAAATTGAGCAAGGATGACTGCCCCAAATCAGATGAGGAAAAGGAGTTCATGACCAAAATTCCCTATCAGTGTGTTGTTGGTAGTCTCATGTATGCTATGGTAGCTACGAGGCCAGACATTGCATTTGCAGTGGGAGTTGTGAGCAGATATATGTCTAATCCTGGCAAGAAACATTGGGAAGAAGTCAAGATGATTTTAAGATATCTGAGTGGCACTAAGGACAAGTGTCTATGCTTAGGTAGAGGGAAAGCATCCATTATTGGTTACACAAATTCTGACTATGCTCGTTGTGTAGACAATCGTAAGTCTACATCAGGGTACATTTTTCATTTTGTTGGAGGTGCTATCTCTTGGAGATCTGCTCTTCAAGAATGTACAACTATTTCCACCACAGAAGCATAGTATGTTGCAGCAAGTGAGGCATGTAAGGAAGCGTTGTGGCTTTCTCACCTTGCTTGTGATATGGGTTTACCTCAGCATGTACCTCGTTTGCTCAGTGATAGTCAGAGTGCCATTGCTTTGGCTAAGAATCTGGTCTATCATGCAAAGACCAAGCACATTGAGGTGAGGTATCACTTCATTCGAGATTTCTTAGCCATAGAGTGCATTATTCTTGAGAAGGTTCACACTCGAGATGATGCTGCATGTGCTTTTACTAAACCTCTACCACAGGATAGCTTTCGATACTTTTGTCACTTGATGGGGGTTACTTGATTCATGATCTTACACAGTCACTTGTATACTGTGTAACATGCCCATCTGGTGGGAGGTATAGCTTGTATACTTACACTCTGGTATTCTTTATCATTCTTTTTTTTCTTCCATAGTTACTTTGGCCATATTGGCCTTTAGTGGGAGATTGTTACCGTTAGTGTCCACATGAAAGGCAAAATGGCCACTAGACACTTCTTTGTATATGTTCTTTAATAAAACATATAGTGGTCTGGTCAGTCACAGACTGTATGTTAGACCGCTTTCGTAAGACCTAAGAAGTCTGTCTTCGTGCTCCCTGTGTACTGTGTTTTCTGCGTATTTTTGCAGACGTTGTGCGGAGTACCGTGTGCGGCCTTAGGAGCTCCGTTGTCTTCTCCGAGGATATTCTCGTGAAGCTCTCGATAAGGAGAGCACACCATGGTGCGTTGCCTTCGAAACCCTTCATTGTATGTATGCATGCAATACAAACCATTAGATAATGTATCGGACATCATGATAACATCGCCATTGCTGAATTCATGAACCATACACTTATCATAAAAAAAGTGCACATGAAGTCCAACTTTGGCAATCAACAGAACTGAAATTAAGTTCTTCTTGATACCAAGCACATACAATGCATTTTTCAAGAGAATCACACCTCCATTTACAGTCGTAAGCTCAATTTCTCATACTCCAATGATAGAACAAGAGGCATTGACATGTCCTCCTTTGGGTGCATCTTTCAAAGAAGCAAAAATCTTTTGCATGATGTTATGTGCTTTGAAGCACCACTATCAAAGAACCAATCCGAATCAGCCTCATTCATAACCATACATTTAGAATGCAAAGATGCATCACAATGACGTGTAACAACACATGCCCAAAAATCATGAGCCATGTTAGCTTCATCATTCTTTGCATTTGCTGAATTTTCAACAATAGACATGCCGGATTCCTTCTTCTTTTCATTGTGCTTAGCAAGCTTTCTACACTCATCAATAGTATGACCAGCCTTCCAGCAATATTTGCATCTCTTCTTCTTTTTCAAATCACCACCATTAGAGGAATGAGTGGAAGAGGAAGGTTGAGGCTTTGGTTTTGATGAACCCAAAGCTGAACCATACTTGCTCTTCCCTTTTTGTGAGATAGCAAGTGCTTGTGTTCCCTCAATCAAACCACTCCTATTCACTCTAGATTGTTCTTCTTGCAAAAGAAGAGACATAACCTCATCAAATGCATACATATTGGGATTCCATTTACAACCAAACAAAGTGTAGTAACAAAGATTTGAAAAGATTCCAGTAATCCTTTCAACAATGTAGAAATGAGTGATGCATCTGGAATAATCTCATCTATGTTTTCCACTTGCTCTTTCAAGTCCTTGATGTGTGTCACATTCACATCCATCGAATCATCTTCAACCATACATACATCCTCAAGTTGCTTCCTCAAGTATGCAACACGTTGTTCCCAATACTGTTCCCCCCGAAGCTGAAGTTGATACTGAGAAAAGGAACTAAGCTTAAGGCTTTATGTTCAGATAATGGGGGTGAGTATACCTCACCTGAATTCAGCATTTTTTGTCAGCCCAGAGGGATTCATAGAGAGTTTATAGCCCCTTATACCCCAGTACAGAATGGTGTAGCTGAGAGGATGAATAGAACTATTCAAGATAGAGTAGTCTCTATGTTGCATCATGCAAACTTCTCACAAGGTCTTTTGGCAGAAGTAGTATTGACTGCAGTTCATGTGATTAACCTTTCACCTAGTACTGCCAAAGGTTTGAAAGTGGCACAAGAGTTATGGATAGGGAAGCCACCATATTAAGATCATCTTTGAGTTTTTGGGTCTGAAGCATATGTTCATATACCAAAGAATCTTGGCCAAAGGTTGGATCGTAAGTCAAAGAAATGCATTTTTCTTGGATATGATCGAGAAGGACAATTTGGATATGGCTTATGGGATCCTAAAACACGGTCAATGATAAGAGGTAGTGATGTCATTTTCAATGAGTCTTAGATGCATAAACAACCCATTAAGGAGGTTGAAGTGAGAAGAGTGGTGTTTGAGGATACTAGTCCTCCGATTAGCATGCATGAAAATGCTGCACATAGGGATGTTCAAGAGAATGTCCATTCAGATCAGTCTGCACGTATTCCTGTTCACCAACCATTGAGACATTCTGCACGTGTCTCACATCCACCTGATAGATATGTTCCAAGTTTAGATTTTGTTATGCTAACAGATGTAGGTGAGCCCCCTTGCTACAAAGAGGCTATGCAGATAGAGGATCCTGTCAAGTGGGAGCATGCCATGAAGAGTGGGTTGGACTCTATTCACAAGAATGGTACTTGGGAATTGGTACCTTTGCCAAAGGGCAGGAATGCTTTACCATGTAAATGGGTATATAAGCTAAAATTCACATTAGATAGTAGTTCTCCAAAGTACAAAGCACGACTTGTTGCAAAGGGTTTTAAGCAAAAACATGGTGTTGATTTCAAGGAAATCTTCTCTCCAATGGTCAAGATGACTACCCTACGCCGGTTGCTTGGATTCGTTGCAATGGAGGACTTAAAGCTAGTCCAAATGGATGTGAAAACTGCTTTCTTGCATGGAGATCTTACAGATGAGATCTATATGGAACAACCAGAGGGTTATGTGGTTCCTGGCAAGGAAAGTCTAGTTTGTAAGCTTAAGAAGGGCTTGTATGGACTTAAACAGTGACAATGGTACCAAAATTTTGATGCTTTTATGAAGTCTCAAGGCTATTCTCGAAGCAATGAAGATCATTGTCTCTACACAAAGAGATGCTCAGATGGCAGCTTGATATGCTTGATACTTAATGTTGATGATATGCTGATTGCTGGGAAGTCCTCTTATGATTTGTCAATTCTCAAAAAGAAGTTGAGTCAGACATTTGATATGAAGGATTTGGGGGATGCCACATATTCTTGGCATGCGCATTACTCGTGATAGGAGCAAAAGATGCATATACTTGTCTCAAAGTGAGTACATATCCAAAGTACTTCATAGGTTCAATATGCAGGCTGGAAAGGCATTGAGTAGACCTTTACCCACATATGTGAAATTGAGCAAGGATGACTGCCCCAAATCAGATGAGGAAAAGGAATACATGACCAAAATTCCCTATCAGTGTGTTGTTGGTAGTCTCATGTATGCTATGGTAGCTACGAGACCAGACATTGCATTTGCAGTGGGAGTTGTGAGTAGATATATGTCTAATCCTCGCAAGAAACATTGGGAAGTAGTCAAGATGATTTTAAAATATCTGAGTCGCACTAAGCACAAATGTCTCTGCTTAGGTAGAGGGAAAGCATCCATTATTGGTTACACAGATTCTAACTATGCTGGCTGTGTAGACAATCATAAGTCTACATCAGGGTACATTTTTCATTTTGCTGGAGGTGCTATCTTTTGGATATCTCGTCTTCAAGAATGTACAACTATTTCCACCACAGAAGCAGAGTATGTTGTAGCAAGTGAGACATGTAAGGAAGCATTGTGGCTTTCTCGCCTTGCTTGTGATATGGGTTTACCTTAGCGTGTACCTCGTTTTCTCAGTGATAGTCAGAGTGCCATTGCTTTGGCTAAGAATCTAGTCTATCATACAAAGACCAAGCACATTGAGGTGAGGTATCACTTCTTTCAAGATTGCTTAGCCACTGAGCGCATTAATCTTGAGAAGGTTCACACTCGAGATAATGCTACAGATGCTTTGACTAAACCTCTACCACAGGATAGCTTTCGACACTTTTGTCACTTGATGGGGGTTACTTGATTCATGATCTTACACAGTCACTTGTATATTGTGTAACATGCCGATCATGTGGGAGGTATAGTTTGTATACTTACCCTCAGGTATTCTTTATCATTCTTTATTTTTCTCCCATAGTTACTTTGGCCATATTGGCCTTTAATGGGAGATTGTTACCGTTAGTGTCCACATGAAATGCCAAATGGCCACTGGACACTTCTTTGTATATGTTTTTTAATAAAAGATTTAGTGGCCTAGGCAGTCACAGACTGTATGTTCGACCGCGTTGGTAAGACCTAAGAAGTCTGTCTTCGTGCTCCCTGTGTACTGTGTTTTCTGCGTATTTTTGGAGGCACTATGCGGAATACCGTGTGCGGCCTTAGGAGCTCCGTTGTCTACTCCGAGGATATCGTCATGGAGCTCTTGATAAGAAGAGCGCACCGTGGTGCATCGCCTTTGAAGCCCTTCATTGTATGTATTCATGCAATACAAACCATTACATAATGTATCGAACATCACGATAACATCGCCATTGCTGAATTCATGAACCATACACTTATCATCAATAGAGTTTACATGAAGTCCAGTTTGGCAATCAACGGAACTGAAATTAAGTTCTTCTTGATACTAGGCACATAGAATACATTTTTCAAGAGAATCACACCTCCATTTATATTCGCAAGCTCAATTTCTCTTACTCCAGTGATAGGATAAGAGGCATTGTTTGCACACACCACATGTCCTCCTTTGGGTGCATCTTTCAAAGAAGCAAAAAATCTTTTGCATGATGTTATGTGCTTTGAAACACCACTATCAAAGAACCAATCCGAATCAGCCTCATTCATAACCATACATTTAGAATGCAAAGATGCATCACAATGAAATGTAAGAACACATGCCCAAAAATCTTGAGCCATGTTAGCTTCACCATTCTTTGCATTTGCTGAATTTTCAACAATAGACATGTCGGATTCCTTCTTCTTTTCATTGTGCTTAGCAAGCTTTCTACACTCATCAATAGTATGACTAGCCTTCCAGCAATATTTGCATCTCTTCTTCTTTTTCAATCACCACCATTACACGAATGAGTGGAAGAGGAAGGTTGAGGCTTCGGTTTTGATGAACCCAAAGCTGAACCATACTTGCTTTTCCCTTTTTGTGAGATAGCAAATGCTTGTGTTCCCTCAATCAAACCACTCCTATTCACTCTAGATTGTTCTTCTTGCAAAAGAAGAGACACAACCTCATCAAATGCATATATATTGGGATTCCATTTGCAACCAAACAAAGTGTAGTAACAAAGATTTGAAAAGATTCCAGTAATCCTTTCAACAATGTAGAAATGAGTGATGCATCTGGAATAATCTCATCTATGTTTGCCAATTGCTCTTTCAAGTCCTTGATGCATGTCATCCAACGACTCATTTTCAACCGTACATACATCCTCAAGTTGCTTCCAAGTAGGTCGGAAAGATTTCCATCTTCAAGTTGATATTCAGGGAAATAAAGAACTATTGACTGGTAATATCTAAACTCCCTCTATATCATTGTTGATGAATTACCTTGAGATGATCTATTTTCACAATTACTAAAGCTCATATGTGTATATGATAGGGTTTTACCCCCAAAAACCATTTTAATGTGTGAATATACCCATTAGCATGTAGGTGTATGGGTAAAAACTTATAGGTTTAGCTAAATAAAAGGGTATATAGAGTATTTATGAGTGTTTCCAAGGGTTTATATGTATGTGTAGATATTGAATTGATATGTGTGAATATTAACATTAATATAATGTGTGAAAACCTTTGATTTCATAAGTGAATGATTATAGTTAGGTAAATTATCTTACATTTTTTACATTTATTTAATATAAATTATGTTATGGTTTAATTAACTATCTTAATAGTGTGTGTATATGTGAACATTAAGATATTTAATTATATTAAACCCTTAGTGTAAGCTTAAATTAAATGTATTAATAAATTATTAAAATTAAGGACAATTAAATTAAAATGATAAATAAAAAATGGATAATTAATGAGTGGTGTGTGTGAGTAACTATTTAAAGAATGGTTCATAAAAGATGTGTAATTAAAGTAATTTAAAGTGTGATATGAGTGAATGATGCACTTAAAGTGGATAAAAGTAAAACTTACATGTAAGGTATGTGTGGAAAGTGGATTAAAGAACGGAGTAAATGAATTGTGTGGTTAAAGTGAAATAAAAGTGTGGTGAATAAGTGTGGACAAAAGTGTGGATGAGGGAATAAAGCAAGATCTAAAAGAGTGGTAGGCTCATGTCACTTTCTATATATATATGTTGTGCTAGTTCTTTCCTAATGTTTTTTACAGGTACTTTTCTTCTTGTTCCCTTCATCTTATTTTCCATCCACTATAGCTAGTGAGAGAGAAATTAATCTTTTGATCTTGCATCCTCCCCTCCTCTCTGTGACTTTTGGCATTGCATTCGCAAATAGGATAGAGAGAATAGTGAGTTTTAATCCTTTTCCTCTCTTCTGACGTCAGCCTATAGAGGCAGAGAGACAGAGAGAGAAAAAATCCTCTCAGTTTTTGTTAGGTGCTCCATGCAGGAGGAAGGAGATGAGAGAGAGAGAGAGGAAAGAGAGATATATGTGGCATCCGTCTGAATAGGGTGTTGAAGAAAGAATTAAATGGGTTTTGTTCCCCTCCTGGCTCTGATTGCATAGTACAAGAGAGAGAAGATTGCAAGATAGAGAGAGAAGGAGCCATTAACTCCTCTCCCTCCTCCTGATTCTGGCAACAATGGCTTCAGAAAGATGCCTCTGATGTGCGAACATGATGGGAAGCGAGAGAGGGGGAGATGCACTACCATCATGGCTCCCTGTGTGTGCTGTACAAAGTGTCACGGGTAGAGAAATAGAAAAGATCCAAAGACGACTGCCGACATGCGAACGTAACGAGAGAGAGAGAGAGAGAGAGAGAGAGAGAGAGAGAGAGAGAGAGAGAGAGAGAGAGAGAGAGAGAGAGAGAGAGAGAGAGAGAGAGAGAGAGAGAGAGAGAGAGAGAGACTCAGTCACTCAGAGACTCTTTGTCGATGAGTCTTCCAACAATACACAGAGCACGAGAGGGAGAGAGAAAGGATGCCCACAAGAGATTAGATAGATAGTGGGATGGAAGAGAGAGGTTTATAGAGAGAAGGATGTTCTCCTGTCAGCCTGACTAATCAAGCATCCGGTGGCTTCTGGCTGTTGGCATCACATGACAACAGAGGAGGATTCTGAGAGAGGTTCTGGTAGTGCACATATGATTGTAGAGAGAGAGAGAGAAAAAAAGATACCCCCCACGACTGTAGACAGGTGCGTGTTGAATGACACACAGAGAGAGAGAGAGAGAGAGAGAGAGAGAGAGAGAGAGAGAGAGAGAGAGAGAGAGAGAGAGAGAGAGAGAGAGAGAGAGAGAGAGAGAGAGAGAGAGAGAGAGAGAGAGAGAGAGAGAGAGAGAGAGAGAGAGAGGGAGGGAGGGAGGGAGGGAGGGAGGGAGGGAGGGAGGGAGGGGGGGGGGGAGGGAGGGAGGGAGGCAGGGAGGGAGGGAGGGAGGGAGGGAGGGAGGGAGGGAGGGAGGGAGGGAGGGAGGGAGGGAGGGAGGGAGGGAGGGAGGAGAGAGAGAGAGAGAGAGAGAGAGAGAGAGAGAGAGAGAGAGAGAGAGAGAGAGAGAGAGAGAGAGAGAGAGACCCAACGTGAATCGAACATGCAACCAAATGTAGACACGAAAGTAACGGTTGGTGGATCAGGTCAACCGCTGGAATTATGGCGTACACCGTGTGCTTGGAGCAAGCTCAGGATTTCAAAGAAAAGATACTCAAAGGAGATTATTAATAATTCATTGTGTTAAAAAATAAATATCAACATTCTTTTTTTTAATTATTACAAGTCAAACATGTGTAAGGCATTCATAGCATTTTCTTATGCAATTAAAGCACCCTTTCAAATAGAATTTTGCTTATTTGTAAGAGAGCTCTCATTTCCTCCTTGAAGTTCGAATGTCGTAAATGATTAGATTCCTCCTTGCAAGAAAGACTAGGCAAAACAAGAAAAGATTTTGTGCGTTCCTTGAAATAGTTTTAATGCAAAACAAAATATAAATCTCTGTTTGGTTCCGTCATATGCAGCAAAGTGAAAATCATAACCCTTTACCATATGTCACATAAACGCAGCGTTTTACCATATGTTAATAAAATTAAAACCGTTCTGTTCTTCAAAAATCAAAGTGTGTAATAGAGAAATCTTTAATACTAATCAAATAATGATCGGAGAAGTCGAGCTTATCTGCATGGATATCTTAAAGAATCGGAGATCTGTTTGTCACAATTCTCTTTCGTTCATCAAACGAATTTTTTATTTCATATGGACAATACATTTAGAACTAAATTGATATACACACACACACATATATATATATATATATATATATATATATATATATATATATATATATATATATATATATATATATATATATTGCAAAAAAAAACTCCATTCAATGTATTCAGACATCAAAACAATTCATTATTGAAAGCCATATCGATCACTAAAGCGTGAAGTGAAATAGATGTTATTATCAGATCCAGATGGAGTAGGTTGGTAGGAAACTAGTGTCGCAAAAAGTGTGCAAGTGATGTGACAATTAAAAATTCCAAAAATAAGAGTATGAAATTTATTATGGTCAACTAGTCAATTGAAAACAGACCGAAACACACAGGATGTGCCTATGGTGAAAATCAAAATAGCTACCGAAAATGGACCAATCGAAAAACAAGTACACATTGGAAACGAATGCCTAAAGTCATGCCAAGTCATGTGGGCATGGAGGGTGGGCAATAGTGCCATAACTTAGAGCCATTCACAGGGTTGGGGAGAATCGCTCCGATGAGAGTGGCCAATCAGAATGTGGCCAGATCTAGTTGTGCTGAAGTTCGATATGGGCCGAACCACTGAAGCTTGAACTTTCTTGTAGCTTTGTCAGATTTAGAATTATAAAACAAAACCAACTAGCCAACTTCAAAAATAGGAGTGTGCAAAAAGTGATCATGAGTCTTGGCGTATCGAATCTGAATTTCTACATCAACAAAAAACTTTCCAATCTTTGTTCATGTAGAGAATGCAAGGCATCGAGTCCTACAACTAAAGAATGAGCCGGCAATAACTTCTTATCAATAGCCACTTGTAAATTGGGTACGACAAGCTCCATTGGAGCAATAGCTTCCAAACCATAAGCCAATTTAAACGGTGTGGATCTAGTAGATACTTTATATGTAGTTGGGTAGGCCCAAAGGACAAAAGGGGGAAGTTGATCCCAATGCAAAGGGCATTCCATAATCAGTTTCTTGAGCATGGTGAGTAAGGTCTTATTTGTACTTTCAACCAATCCATTGTCACGTGGGTAATAAGGCATACTAAATTTTTGGAGGATATCAGAAGTTTGATTTAAGGCCTATATGAGAGTGTTTGCAAAGTGTGTGCTTTGATTTGAAAAGATTTTCAGAGGTAACCCAAAGTGGGGAAAAACATCATGAGTCAAACATTTAGCGACAACCTAAGCTTTTGCAGAGCGGACAACCCAAGCCTCGGCCCAACACGTAGCATAATCAGTACATGTGAGGATTTATGTGTTATTAGTTGAAATAGCCAACGAGGTGATTGGTCCAATAAAATCAAGCCTCCATTTTTGGAAGGATTCCAAAGGAAGGATTTCTTAGAGAGGAAAATGGTGATGATGCAAAGGTTGTCCAGTATGTTGAGAGGCATCACATTGCTTTACATATGCATAAATATCACAGTGAATGGTAGGCCACCACATGCCACTTTGCAAAAAAAAAATTCGGTAGGTCAACTCTACATAAAAATGTCCACTAGACAGGAGAGAATGAGCTATAGAAACCATCGAAGGAAATTCATAGAAGACGACGACTATGTGTGGCCAATTTGTGGTGAGCTGTGTTAGATACCGAACCTAGTGGACACCTCGTAGTGAGAAAAATCATTAAAGTATAATAGTATGAGTTGACAATTGGTAAAGCATCCTACAGTGCAATCGGTGTTGTGGTTGTATAAATAGCAGGAGAAGATTCATCCACCCCACTTGGAGGCTCACCAAAATCTAGTATAGATAAAAAGTCTACAAGGACATGTGCCAAACCCGGATGGTGTACAACATCATAGTCAAATTCTTGTAGCAAAAAGTGAGCCAGCCATCGGAGATGGCGACCATGCCCATGGATCAGGCCCAAGAAGTGCATGACTTACTTAGGTGTTTTTGGTGGAGGAACATCTAAGAGTCTTACTATCAGCACCATCCACAAGTGGTTGTACTGTATAGGCTATCGGAGACCATTGCTCCAACACATGTTGGAGATCTACTGTTCCCACAGAAAGAAAATCATGGTTAGCAGTCAAAAAGGCTTCCTCCTCATCGTCAAGCAAGCCATCTAACATATGCATAGGTTCCACTACATAGGGCCATGCATGAGTCTCACAGGGTTTCATGTCATCTAAAGGAACCACATATTTATGGTGGTTGCATTTAAAGATAAGATCATGGGAGGACCAGTCTTGCAAAACTCTAGCCTGCTTAAGCCAAGGTTGGTCAAAGAGTAAATTATAATCCAAACTTGATTGGGGTAGGTCCATAACAATGAAAGTCATTTCGAATACTACACCGTGCAATGTGATAGGGATATTACGTATTAGTCCTATCGGATGGACTCGCGATTGATTAGCCATGCACACAAAAAAGTTAATAGGTTCAATGTGATTCCAACCAAGTTGTTTGCAAATTACTACAGTGGCAATATTAACTCCTGATCCGCCATCAATGAAAACTGTGAGATTTTATGATTCTTAAACCAAACAATAATGAGGGGGACTGTGTGGTCTATCGTAGAGTCAGACTTCGATTTAATGGTAGCCTTGCTAGTGCCCGTGTTGAACTTGGGTCAATATGCTACTAGAACTACTGTTTGATGCCAGGAACTAGGGTGAGTAGCTATCCTAGTGGAATGGTAATCGGAGCTTTATTTAAAATATCCCAAGCTACACTTGGATTGAGTAGTTCCAATGCGGCTTCCGATGAAGTAACTTGCTGTACTGGTGCTGAGTCCGTTGCATATGCTCCTGACTCATCAACTTTTTGTCATGTCATGTCATGGGTATGGTGTCGGGGAAAATTGGTCGCTCCTCTATAGCCCACTTGGATGCTGTGACAAATATCTGTTGTTGTTCCTTTAACCTTGGCTCAAACATGTCTGCAGTCCAATGGAGGGTTTTGCCCGATCGGGTCTACACTATAGCTGTTTGCATATGTGTTGCCATAATGTATACATATTTGCCATTGGACTATGCCTATTCTTTTTTCTATTTGTCATATTCAGGGGCTTCCTTTTTCCTTACAATGATTGCCTATGTGGCCTACTTCCCTGTAGAAATGACATCTACATGGAGGTAAAGCCGAACTGCTACTTGTTGCCCCTAGTTCCATCGAGTTTGACCAAAATTTTGTGTTTGAGGTCCCCTGTAATTGGTGTAAGTTAGATATTCCACATTTATCGAATGAGGTGGTGCATAGCTTGTGGCTGATTGTCCATGCTCTTGAAGAACTGCATTAATGACTAGTCTATCCTGTGTCTTTGCATTGTAGGGGTAGGTATTTGTTGAATGGCTAGTAGTATCACAAATGGCACAATAGACTTGATTAAGGGCATATTTTGTTACCACATGGCCAAGATTTTTACATTTTGTATAGTAAACCTATTTCAAAGGATCATCATTTTTACTTTTGTTGGAATTCAGCCACTCTAGGTCTTTGTGAAGCTACCAACTTTATGCTATAGCTGCAGTGCCATAGCTATGACTGCATCTAAAGTCATTCCTCCCACACAACAGATAATTGTAACCTGTTTTAATCGAGAATTTAATCCGTTAATAAACCACTAAGTAATTACATCATGTCAGAGATTTGCATGGGCTTGAGGCAATTGTCGTAAGTTGCCTAATGCATTTTCTATCCATTATTTTGTAGATAGTCAAATATCTCTACAACATTTTTCTTTAGTCTAAAGCATTGTAGGAAGGCATTCTTGACATCATCATACCGTCAAAAATGGTTAATGTCATACTCAGTTAGTCAATGTGCTGCTTCATTAACTAAGGTTGATTGAAAGACTATGGCCTTGTACGTTGGATCCTCCAGATTGTTCAATACTGCATAATTAATTTCAAAAGTGTGCATGTGCACGTCTGGGTCATCATCGAGAAAGCCCCCAAATTTTGCATACATGACTCCCATAGTGGATTGCCTCCATTGACCTCCTTGTTGTTGTTGCTACTACTCATTCTGGGTGTCTTCCATGACTTCTGGATTGGGGTCTGCTAGTTCTTCAAACTCACGAGTATACAATGATTCTTTAGGTTGATCTGTTCCATACTTATCTACTAATTCCTCTAGTTGTTCTGGTTCATTGTTATTTACTGGTTCTACTAGTTTGCGGTTAAGAAATGACTTTTTTGGGAATTTAAGTTTTAATAGGTGTTTTGGATCCCACTCTTTCGATAGGTAATCGGAGAGGAAGACCTTCCTATTTCTTCATGAATTTAGGGATTCATCTTTCACGAGTTGCTCGATAGGAGTACTTGGTCTAGGGCTACGATCAGTGGTTTTCTCAATAGTTCCGACAAGCCTATTGATATCTACTAACTTCTTCCATTGTTCTACTAGTATCGGAGCACCACCAAATTCAGTACTACTACCAGATGTTGAACCACTGCCGGAAGGCATTGGACTGTCACCGTGTTCGGTATCACTACTAGACAGTGAACTTTCTCCAAATTGTACCAGGCTAAGTTTTGGTATACTTTGCAAACTAGGATTAAAGAAGTGTTGTGGTGCTAATCCACCAGTTCTTGAGACCCCTCCCCCTAGATGGACTCCCTTCAATATTACTGTGTGGTGGTGTCCCTAATGTAATATTTACTCTCCAAGGATGTTTATCATTTTGGTATTTAGGACAGGTTTCTTTGGAACGCGTTACATGCATGTAGGACAAGATCTCCACTCATAAGGTTCGATCAAGAACTATATTCCAAGCCCCATGACCGACGCCAGTGTTGAACTTCTGTCCTAATCGGTTTTATCAGATATGACTATAGTAAACAGAGTAATGTGCATGGTTCTTAGGATGGATAGGTGTCAATAAACATAGGCTCTATGATATTTTCTCACACCATAGATTAATCAATTTCTACCAAAAGATTACTGGAAGAACAAACCACCACTCATGTTTGAGTACCTCAAACTTCACTGATTAGATACACAACTATAACTTCTAACCAACACACCACTCTGAGTGTTACTTTACTCAAAATAATCTATCACCGCATCTACTATCCAAACACATATCATCACTTACAACGCAATCACTGAATAATTTGCTAGCGACAAAATCACAGAACTACAATATACTAACTTTCAACCAAACTTCTCAATGATTAGTTAACACAAAAGAAGATTAATAACTTATCTCACAATCAATGGCACCATATTAAACAACAAAAAACCACAATTTGAGAGAAAATCGGTCTACGCATGCTCGGTCCTCCACATGGAGTTCGGCGGACTCGCAATGTGTCCCATGGAACGACACAACTACACCCCTTTTGTATTAATGTTGGAAAAAGGTTACAACGGTTAGGCCATTATGGTGCTTCACCAAAATATGCGAGAAATTACAATAATAATCCGACAGCCTAACACAACTCAAGAGGCAATCTGGTTAAAAGCATTGTATATAGATTTGGGACTTTTGAGTTCCAAACCTCACATATTTAGAGATAATATAAGTTCCATGCATCTAGCAGCAAATCCTATTTTCCGTAGAAGAACTAACCACATAGAGGTTCATTACCACTTCATTAGGGAGAAGCTCATGGCAAAGGAGATTGACATTTCTTTTGTTCCAAATGAAAAGCATGCAGCAGATATGATGATGAAGGCACTTGATGGAATAAAGCTTTGCATATTTAAATCAATGGCAAGTATACAACCTATTAGAGAATGAAGAATCAGATCATGAGTAAGAATATACAACTCTCATATGTATCTACACATCAACAATGTGCATATATGATGCCAAAGGCATTGGATGTAAATTGAATAGGTTCATTTGATTACAAACAATCATGAGGGACTAAAGACTCAAGCATCTTAGGCCTCAGGGGAAGTTTTTGGTGCAATTAGAAAGCCTAAGTCCTTGGTTAATTATTCAGGACTACAAATTATCTCATTGTTGCTCATGAAGAACCACATGTGAACACTAGCTTGTCAATTTGGTTTTATATTTACTTTGGAAAAATGTGAAAGTCAAGAGAATAAGTAATATCATGAGTTTAGGGAGCTTAATCCATGACTCATGTGGTAGGACGAACCAATTCAAACCATTCCTAAGGTTTAGGATCACTTTTAGGTGAGGGAAAAATGCAAAATTCAAACTAAATCTATGTGTATAAATAGACATGTTTTTAACCATGGGGTAGCAAAGCCATTCTGAGAGACATTGGGCTACATACATGAGCACACATTGAGCTCGCTTCATGTACAAGTAGTCCACTACACGTCCCTTGTATCATATGTTCATAATCATATATATTTGGATACATTTCTTCAAGTACATCTCTATCTACTATTCTCTGTTGCATCTTCATCATTACAATGATCTTGTGAAAGTAACTTCTCTGTGTGTACTCACCCATTTTATATACTTTGACTTGGGGTAGTTAGGTTGAAGTCTCTAATAGTCACATACAAATTTTTATCAAGTTTGGTTTAGAGTATCCAAAAATATGAAGCATAGAAGGTGACTATGTCTACATACCTTCTAGACGGTGAAAAGTGGGGATGACCCCCCTGACTTGTTAGATTCATTTCTCAGTGTCTTTTACATCTAAATTGATGAAATAACTTGTTTTGGTTAGCTATACACTCCAATTAGATTTGTGCAAAGGATTACTCGTCAATTCAGACCAGGTTGTGAGCTTTGAGTATAATATTGAGCACTTCTCTTCCCAAAATAGAAGGTTTCTTCACATTTCTTGCATATGCAAGCTATCTGGTTTGATGCAAACATTTGGGAATGATGTTCCAAACGCCTTGGTGCTTCCAAATGCATTATTGTGAAGCTAAAAATCTCTATTAAGCATTCCTAGAGTTAAGTTGATAGGTGTAGATCAAGTCTTGTGCGATACTAGCTCATCTCTAGAACCCATCTATTCATCTTCTCATAGGATAATGATGAAGAAGAAGGTTGGAGGGTGGAAAAATGGGCAAAATGAGGCCTTAAAGAGTAAAACTTTATGGAAACATCTTCTCTCAATGAGGAGAAAGCAAAATAACCATCACTCAAGCACCACCACCACCACCACCAAAACCACTAGCAAATGAACCACCAACTGCACCTAGTGCTTTGATACCATGTAGAGAGTACATGTGTGGAAGAAAAATGAAAAAAAGAGTTTACTCACACAAATAAAGAGTGTGAGACCCAAAAGTGAGTAGATCATGAAATGGGAAAACCCACATGGATTTGAGTGAGCTTTCCAAAAGCATCAAGTAAGGTGCTCAAACTTTTAACCACGTACAAATGAGGGGAGAGGCCCTCCTTATATAGAGTTGGATGGGACTCTCCAAAGTACATCATATGTGTGATAATGCCCCTTGAAAGAGAATGAATACACAAGTAGAAGCAAATGTCAAGCTATCAAAAAACAAAAGAGATACAATATAAAATGGAAATGAACTGGAAACTGAGTGCCTCTAGATACATAATGGAGATGCACTCATGTGCACACAAATGGAAATGATGTAGGAGAAATAATATCATGAACATATGCAACTTCAACACTATGAAATTCCTATCAAGTAGGATGGAGATAAATGCCCACTCTAACCACTAAAAATTGCAATTGAATGATATCTACCCTTCATAATTGTATGTTTTATTGCACATTTCTAAGGGCCCCATTATGAGGATCTAATCATGCATTACCTTATTGATGGAAGTCCTAGCTTAGATAATGTTGTGTAGATAGTTAAGATATATCACAAGGAAAGAGATTCATGAGGCTCCCCTATTTTTCATTATGAGGTAGAGGTGATAAGCCCTGGTTAGGGGGTCCTAGGGGGGGTAATTTTCAAGCCTGGACAAGGGTCTAAGAGTAGAATCCCTAGCTCATTGGTAAAGAAAATATATGATATTTGACGTAGGGCATCCTCATACTTATTTGGTCATCTTAATGGATCCTAATTGTGTATGTGCTACATCCCACTACATGTGCAGTGATCACCTATGTACAAACACCCATGTCTAGTTTATGAAACCCAACACATTGCTCCAATCTTCATCTTTTCCTTTCAAGATTTAAAATAAGGCATACAAAAGTTTTTTTTGGTCTTCAAATTTAAGATCTTTTGATCTAAGCTTAGAATACGAGCCTTAAATTAGACTCTTAATTCTGTGGTTGTCTCTTGATCCACTTTAACCTCTATAATATTTCTATATCCTTTTAGATTATAATAACTCATCTTGGAAATCTCTTATCAAGATCCAATCCTAGTTGAGACTTGTTACTTAAGATGAAATCTTTCCTTCTTAAGAACTATTCATGATTTTATTGCAAGGACTTGGATAGCCTTAATCCAAGCCTCTGGACTCTAGAAAAATAGTAGTTCCAATTATATCCACTTGGATAATCTTGTTCCAAGCCTAATTTCCTATTTACTAGGAGAAAGTGATAAAGTCTTAGTATCTATCTTAAGATCTCTTTCTCAATCTACTATGCTCATTAGCTTAAACCATGAACTTTATAGAGATCTCTCACTTCTCTCAAGTCTAAGCATCCACTAATAATTTTTAGATTCTATATTTAGAGTTTTTTTTTTCAAGATTGATACACCTTTGGGTTATATCATCCACTAGAACTAAGTAGAATGACCTATGATTTGGGGATTTCTTAAAATTCTAAAGGAAATTAGATTATCTCACTTACTTTAGTCCTATTCTTAACATATGTCTTAACCCCTAGGTGGGTTCTTGCTACTTAGAAGGTTGTTATCACCTCTAAGTTCAAATTATGGATTTCGCAAAATACTTTTGGAATCTTACCTTATGGTTTACTCTTAAATCCTCTTGGAACGTGTGCACACTTCTTGGATACTTAAAAATTTCTTGAAATGAGTCCATGACTAATGGATACTTATCCTTCTAATTACCATTTTATTTTATCATCTTTACTAGTTCTTAAAGCTAAGTGGATAAATTATCTTTTCAAGTGTGGAGAATACTTTGAACACACATAAGTATCCTATGCCTTCATGTTGTATCTGTGGATGAAAAAGAAATCACTTTTGAACTTTTCATGTGAGCATGCATAGAGCCTTGTTTTTCCCCTCAAATACACTTGTTTCCTCACCCAAATACCATGCACAATGGAGGAACTAAGTGGACCCACATTTGAAAATACAATCAAATGTTCAACGTAGGTTATTGCTATAGACAAGGGTACGTAGCACGTCAAGGAACTCCACCTCCTTAATTTTCCATCTATAGAAGAACAAGGATGATATGAAGATCATGAACAAGTGACATGCATGAAGGTGTTGGTGCCTCTTCCTTACTTAAACACAAGAAGGAGTTTCTCTTGCTATTTAGGTCAATTTTGTGTTTAGCATTTTTGAAACCCTAATATTATAATTAGGCATTGTTGTACAAACAATCCTAAACCGTTTCTATTCATTTCAATCGCACGTACAAATACTCTTTATACCTCTTAGGAAATTTATGCACAAATTATTTTATTAGAACCCTGAATTCAGCCTAGATTTAATTTTTGCAAGCATACATTTAGTTTTGTATCATTTACACATATTGTAATTTGACATTCATAATAGATAGTCTAGGTAAGCATTCAACTTAGTTTGTCACTTTGAGAAATTGTGTATTCTCTCTCTTTTTCTTAGTCATCATATTTTGAGTCTTAAGGTGTGTGTGCTAGGGTTCATGTGTTGGAAGATCCTGTAAACTTGTGAATATTATTATGAGGACCCATCTAACTTCCAACATTTGGTCTCAAAGCATAGTTGGCATACACCCTTAAGAAGATCAGTGATTATAGAATTATGATCAAAGATAAAATTGAAGGAATGTTTTACTGTCCAATGTGGTGTTTTATGATGATGAATTTGTTAGTATCTAAATACTTGTGAAACCTTGTCAATGGAAAGTACCCAAGACCAAGACAAATGGGACAGGATGTTGCTTCATATTCCAAAAGACTTGTTGCCCCAATTTCTTCTGTAGGAGGTTATTGAAGAAGAAGAAGAAACTCTTTCAACATTAGGAATCCATGATACTACCAGATTACTTCCTACAGAAGAGTAATCGAGATGTGATTCAAGGGATGCACAATCACTTTCATTTGTTTCTATGGGAGTGAAGAGGCATATTATACCCCAAATGAGGTCATGCAAAACCTCTCATTAGGCTTGCTGGACTTAGAGAATCTCTATCAAAGTAGAAATCCTACTAGGAAAGCTTATCTAAGGAGAGAGTTAGCCAACACAAGGATGAAAGTTGGTGAGTCTGTTCACTCATATAATTTGAAGCTAAAAAGACTTACGTGATCAATTACTTAATGTTGCAATCAATATTCCAAATGACGGGATGGTAAACATGTACCGCTTTTAAATTCACTTCCATCTTCATTTTATTCCTTCATTACGTCTTTATCTCTCTCTACAAGAGATAGAGAAATTTCATTTGATGAGTTGCAGTTCCTATTAATTCAAGATGAATATCAACAAAAGAGTATGGAAGAGAATGATGAAGCCATGTTATCATCATCAAACTGGGAGAACATTAATGAAACCTATATGGGAGAACATAGAAATATTGAAACACTTATCAAGCATAGGCATGCATCTATGAATCATCACATGGAAATGAAATAATGTTGGTGCCTTTATCCTTCCAAAAGTATGATTTCATGCACAACACATGCTTTCTTCTTGATTGATATTTGATGCACTCAAGTTTACACACATGCATGTTTATATCTTTTGAAAGGTAGCGAGTAGAATGTTTGTGTATGGATGCTTAAAACATGCCAACACATGCATGCACTCACATGCATTTGCATGCAAGAACATGCATTTGCATGCAAGAACATGCATTTGCATATAACAAAGCATAGAGTTTTGCTAGTTTTTTCCTAAGTAGTTGAACAAATTTACTTTCCTAATAATTACCTACTTTTTCTAGCTTGAATTAGATAGTTAGGGAAAATGTCAAATTAATTAAGTGTAAAGCTCCTAGTCACCATGCAACGCAAGTAGCTAGTTCATTTTTTTCCAAAAGTGATACTTAGGTATCACATATTAGAGATCTTGCTTAGAAAACTAGGCATGTTGAAAGTCAAGCATTCAGTTTTCTTGGCATCAAGCTAAGCAAAAAAATAGGACTAATTAGCAAACTTCCATGATGGTTCCAAGTATAGGAAATACTTAGAGAATCCTAAAGACAAGCTTGGATGTAAAAATTCATGCATCCAAGTAGGATGATAAAAGTTTTCTTAAGACCCTTGAGCACTTGTTAATTAATGCTTTTACTTGATTCTATCCCAAGACGTGATAGAAGTCAAATAAAGCTAAATGGAATTTACACTAATTGAAATTTTAAATTTCAAAAGGTAGTTGTTATGTTCCGTATGTTGCATCTCCAATAGGGATGCAAAGTCTTAAGAAAACATGGAAACTTTGAAAGAACTCTTCCTTTTAGAAGGATTAAATAGTAATTCTAGAGTTTTATTTGAGCTAAATATGGCTTAAGAGAAAACCCTAGTCAAGTAATCTTTAGGAATTAGGATACTTCTTGAAGATAAGATATTTAATGAAATAGTCTAGTTTTCTATTTCATTAATTGCATGTTGCTCCTATCATATTCAAGATGAAATTTTTGGGAATATAAGTTCCAAGAAATGGATCAACGGATCTTCCTTGACCCATGAACTTTTCCCAAAGTAAGACAAGTTCATAGATATGTTAGGATGATTACATGAAGATGTCCTTTTAAACAATATTTTACAGTCACATGATGAAAGCTTCAAGTTCTTTCCATGTATCTATCCTAGAAAAGAAAAAAAGATAAAATTTATTAAACCTAACCATGAGTTAAAAAACATATGAATCTTCAAGATGTAGATGTTTATTCAAGAAATTTATTTATAAAAATAACTTCTCAGCATGCAAAAGTCTAGAAAAGGGTAGGATGCCTAACTCTAAAGGTGATTGTAGTTGTAGCATGCTCAAGTTTTACCACGTATGAGGAGTAAAGCATTAGCTTTCTTGACACTCCACTACGGATGCACTAATTCAAGTTAAAAATTTTTATCTTTTGGACAAGAATTCGGATGATTCTTAAGTGATAAAAAAGAAGATCTTGGAAGTTACTTACTTTGTATCTTCTTACATACTTGATCTTGAAGTATCTTGAGATTATGATTTTATCCTCCTTGAATTTAAACTTCTCCTTTGAAGTTTGAATTCCCTCAAGGATCAAATATGTCTTCAAGTTTCTTCTAGGACCAAAAGATAATTATCATCCCATGGTCCGATGCCCCATAACAATTTTTCCTACATCAATCTGAGTATAAAATTTGGTGTCCCACCACCCTATTTTATATTCACATTGACGTGTAGTGATACGTATCCTGAACTCTAAACATATCTTGATAGAGTACCTTCTCACTTCAATCTTTACAAGAATTTTGAAGTTTTAGGCTTTATCACTAACTTGATATACTAGGATTTGATTCCTTCACATGATCGTTTCACAATCTTGTGCTTTTACCTTGGGAACTTGAAAACCTTTGGATGGAACATCCATCCTTCTTTGCTAGATTTTTTCAATAGAAAATGGGTTCTAATTCCAAGTTCTTGAATTTTTCAAATTCAAGTCCAAGTGGTTATACTTGACCAATTTTGTAGCGACAATAGATTTTCACTTCTTTTCTTTAGATTCCTATTTTAGTAAAGCTTTAAGTAGCTACCTTGAGGATTCTTTTAGGAATCTCTCTACTGCTTAAGTCTAAGCATTTGCTCATGCTTTTTGGATTTTACCTAAATCCCTTTAAAGATAGGCAAACATTATGTTGTATCTTCCACAGACTTAAGTACCATCAACACGGTTGCATACTACATACTTGGAATATTTCATTCGGTTTTAGACTTGGAAGAGCTTACTGTCTTCACACTTTTCCCAAAAGGAATTTGATTATCCATATTTGGTCAAACTTCATATAGTCCCAATCCTAATTTCTTGGACAAACCTTGCCAAACTTGATTAAGTCTTGTTGATCATGCAATAAAATAAAGACTTAGTCTTTATCATTAAGATCTCTCAAACTTGTCTAAATATTTCTAACTTAACTCCAAGATTTATAGAGATCTTTCTCTCAACTCCAATGCAAGCATATAAAATTCCTTTCAAATTCTAAAGCTAAGAATCCCATCAATATTGATATACCTTTAGGCTACACCAATCATCGGACTTAAGTACCATTACCAATTGTTTGTGACTTCTTGGGAACTACATGTTGTCAAATGAGCTTGAAGAATTTTGTGCTCACTACGAGAGAGCAGTTTATTCTCCCAAAACTTGAGATTCCTTATAAGGAATCAACAACATGAGAAAATGATTCACCTGGGAATTTTTGCACTACTGTAATGATTGTTAAAAGAAATTCTTGACTTTTGGACAAGATTGCCAAAGCTTTATTGCTTGAATGGTATTCATATCTTGAGTATCAAACTAAAGGATCACCTTACAATATGGTTTCCCATTTCCTAATGAAAATTTGACTTGAACTTTGATTTACATGTGTTCTTGTTCTTGAGTTTGAGAAAATTATTATCATTGTTCAATCATTTACTTTAAACATAATTCAACAATCCACTTTGATTGCAAAGACTTGTTCTCATTTGAATTATAAAACAATTCAAGATAAAATATTAAGAATGTAAGACTTTTACTGTTGATATATTTAGGTAGTGATGTGTGTGAACACTCTAGGACCGCCGGGGCACATTTTTCCCTCTTTAGGAGGTTTTTTCCCCCAGCTTGTATATACGCCTATTGCCGTAATGGGCTACTTATCTTTGTACATTCTCTAGTAATATATTCAGTACTGTGTGTTTGTGCTCCAAGCTTCTTCTTCTTCCTTGTGCTGTTCCCATGCTTCCGCAAACGTCTAACTCCAACAATTGGTATCAGAGAAGGTCGTCGCTTCATCTAGGGTGCCGTCGACACTCCTCCGTTTGCAGTCTCAGATTCGCACGAAATTTGGTGAGCATACTCAAGGTGTTTCAGAGATCAAAACAACTTCGCTATGTGGTGCCGAAATCGCGATCTAAGCTCGTTTCGGCCTCCGAACGCACTATCGTAGTGCTTGTGTAGGCTATTTCATCCTTTTGTGCCAAAGGCATATACCAGTTTCTGTTCGCCAGTTTAAGCGTCTCGAAGTCTGCTATAGGTCTAGCAGAACTTGTCTGGGAAGTTTCGTTCAACTTTTTGAGATACAATTGATTTTCTGCATCAAGGTATTTTAGTCATCGGCCATGGTTGAAAGCAGTGATGTATTCCGTATGTTGGCTGTTGAGGATAAGTTGGATGGTACCAACTGTTGCAAGTTTTTCAAGCTCAAGAGTGTGGGAACATGCCCCAAATTGAACCTTCCACATCATCCACAATCAAAGGAGGCTGATTTCCACAAGTTGGAGGCATCCAAATATGCCCATAATGGAAAGAAGTTGATTAGAGAAGATTTAGCTCACCTCTTGATGTGATTGGACCTCACTTTTGACATGTATATGTTTTTGATTGGTTAAAGAGGTTAGTATGTGGTCTTTAAGACCTCTAATGAGTTGTATTATGACTTAGAGTCATGGAAATACGTGCCCAAGCTGCCCCCTTGCTTAAGCACACCCCCTACTAGCTGTTCTCTGCATATTTTGCAGAAATTTCACTTTTACACACTCTATCTATCTAGATGTTTTTGGCAGACCCCCTAGTTTTGTAATTGTTGTTTCTCCTTCGTCCGGAATCCATTTGCAATGATTTTTGTCTTGTTGGAAAGCTTATAAGTTCTACTTTGTCTGGTATAAGTCTCAGGTTCAGTGCCTGCACATGTGCAGAGAAATGTCCAGAATAGTGTCTGTCTAGTTAGCTCATACTCTGTGAAGAGATCAAGTTATCTGTTTTGTTGCAGCTGATTGAGGCATCATCCAGTATCTAAATGGAGTGATTTTACTCTCATTTGAAAGCTCTTAAAGTCTAGTTAATGCCTGCAAAATTTCATTTTCAGTCTCTGCATATACTCAGAGAAATGCAGAAAATACAGAACCTATGTTTGAACAATTTTAGGATCCTAGGAGGGTTCATTTGCTTTTGTTGTGCACATAGGAGTGTTTATCCTCCAACAGTGGTATCAGAGCTATAAGTGGAGTATCAAAGAGAGAAGAAGGAGCTACTGAAGTGAAGTAAAGACTTCATCAAAGTTTGAAGGAAGGAAGCAAAGAACGGGCACATCAACAACAAGGGGAAGCAAATACATCATCAAATCAAAGACAAAGCTTCATCAAGAGGAGTAGCTCTATTTTTTGAGGTAAAAGCCATCCTTTTCAACTTCATTGCATCAAGGGGAAGGTTCAAAAGAGTTAGGAGGCACCATGGCTGATATCAATGCTCAGATTGAGAAGCTCGAGAAAGGAAACTACCAACCATGGCGATTTAGAGCATGTGGAAAGGTTTGTGGGGACTTGTGAGTGGCGAAGAGCCAAAACCCTACATAGATGAGATAAATCCAACCAATGGCCAGAGAAGAGCAGTAAGAGAGTGGGATGAAAGGGACAAAATGGTCATTTTCATTTTATCTCAGCATATTAGCAACTCTATGGTAGGGCATATTCAAGATTTGGATACATCGAAGAAGGTGTGGGAGTGCTTGGAGAGATTGTATTCAACCTCCACAAAAGCTAGAAAAATTCAGCTCAAGAATGAGCTAAATAATCTTAGGAAAAGCCCCTCTCAAGGTGCTAATGATTACATATTAAAGGTTAAAGAGCTTGCAGATGCACTAGGGTCAATCGGTTGTGCCCTAGATGATGACGATCTTGTCGCCCACACCCTAAATGGACTTAGGGATGATGAAAAATGGAGGGCTTTCACAACTTCAGTGTATGTAAGGGACTCTCTTCCTGATTTTGATCGACTAATCACTCTCATGGTGACAGAGGAGATGAACCTTGGTGGTCATAATGCCAAGGATAGCCAAGGGCAATTGTTGTATGCAGGTAGAGGAAGAGGAAGACACAACCGAGGTGCTTCAAGAGGAAGAGGAAGATATCAAAGCAACCAAGGAGGTCAAGGACAACAAGAAAATGCAGGTCAAAGAGGTGGAAGAGCCACAAATAGAGGAAGAGGTGGAAGATTTGGTGGAAGAGGACAAGCCACTTCAAATGGATGCTTTGTATGCGGTAAGCTCGGTCATTTTGCAAATGAATGCTATCATAGAGCTCAAAGACAAGGGAATCAAAGCAACAACAACAATTATAGAGGGCAAGGTAATTATGCAAACACATCATCCAGCCAAGGGAATGATTATTTACTTGCCATGAGGTATGGTGAAGATACAACTCAAGCTAGTGAAGATGTATGGTATGTAGACAGTGGATGTAGCAATCATATGTCATGTCGAAAGGATTTTTTTAGTAATTTGCAGGTCCCAAAGCATCAAGGGCATGTGGAAACAAGTGATAACTCAGAGCATATCATTCAACATGTGGGAGATATCAGTTTGGAAGGAAATCAAAGAGCAAAGTGCTTATCAGAGGTATTACATGTCCCTAGTATTACCAAAAACTTGATTTCGGTAGGCCAAATGGTAGAAAAAGGCTATCAAGTTAGGTTCAATGAAAGAGGATGTTTTGTTGAGGATCCAAGGGTAGGTTTCAAGCTCATAGCAAAAGTAAAAAAGCAAGGGAGAATGTTCATAATGGACATAAATCAGCCACACCATTCAATGTATGTCACATATGGAGACAAGAGGATAGCAGATTTGGATCTATGGCATAAACGAATAGGTCACATCAACCTACAAAAGCTCAAGGCATGCAAAGGAGGAGCTTGGTAAGAGGTCTACCAAATTTTACATCTAAAATGTTGCATGAAATTTGTGTAGCTTGCCAACAAGGAAAACAATCAAGGCTGCCCTTCAAGAAGAGTACCTATGTAAGTGCAAATGTTTTAGACCTCATTCACACGGATGTTTGGGGTCCAACAAGAGAAGCATCCCTTGCTGGAAATAGGTATTTTGTAACCTTCATTGATGACTTTTCAAGAAAAGTGTGGTTGTATTGCATTAGAAACAAATCAGATGTGTTCCACTACTTCAAGAAATTCAAAGCACAGGTGGAGAAGGAATCTGGCAAGTTTATCAAAACTTTGAGATCCGATGGAGGGGGAGAGTACTTCTCCCATGAATTTTCTGAATTTTTGCAGGTCAATGGCATCAAAAGAGAATTTACATGCAGGTATACCCCTCAACAAAATGGGGTAGCAGAGAGAAAGAACAGACACATAGCAGAGGTAGCAAGGTGTATGCTCAACGAAATGAATATGCTGCATTGTTATTGGGGAGAGGCTACATATACAGCCACATACATCATGAATAGATGTCCTACATCAGGTATACATCATCTAACCCTTGAGGAAGCATGGAGTGGAAGAAAACCTTGCATTTCACATCTTAGAATCTTTGGTTGTATATGCTATGTACATGTACCTCAAGAGTTGAGGTCAAAGTTAGATGCCAAATCTGAAAGATGTATTTTTTTTGGATATTCTATGGAACAAAAGGGGTATAAATGCTATAATCCCATCACCAAGGAGCTGAAGGTAAGTAGGGATGTTGTCTTTGATGAGTTGAAGCCTTGGTATGCATGCACGAGTCCATTGCAGGTTGAAGACATAGGTGAGACAGATTTGAAGAATGATGATCGAGTTCAAGAAAGCATAAATTTAAGTGGTCCAAGCAACTCATGCAACACAAGGACACCCTCACCATGGAGTGGAAGGCTTAGGGAAAGAGAGACCAGCTCTGAAGAAAGCAAAGTCAAAGGCAAAGAGAAGATTTTAGTTGAAGAAGGAAGCTATGTGGGCGAGAGCATGTTGGAAGATGAAGAGATAGAAGAAATTCAAACTCCAGGAGTGGCAAAACAAAGAAAGAAGATGGCAAGCACACCAAAAGGAAGTGAAATAAGGTCTTCAAGAGTAAGATATCCACTACAAAGGTTAACATATGATAATTTCATTGCAAAGCATTATGCATACATGACTCAGGTAATCAAGGACAAAGAACCAACTAGTCATGAAGAAGCTAAGGATTGCAAGGAATGGCAAGAGGCAATGAAGGAAGAGCTCAAAGCACTTGATGAGAACCATACTTGGAGCTTGGTACCAGCTCAAGAAGGCATGAAGGTGATAGGTAATAAGTGGGTTTACAAAATTAAAAGAAATTCAGATGGTTCCATTGCTAGGTACAAAGCAAGGTTGGTGGTGAAAGGCTTCTCCCAAAGCTACGGGATAGATTATGATGAAACTTTCAGCCCCGTAGCCAAGATGCCAACAATTAGGACTTTGATTGCAGTGGACACATCAAGGAAATGGAGCTTATATCAGTTGGATGTGAAGAATGCCTTCCTCAATGGAGAGCTTGAAGAAGTAGTCTACATGAGGCAACCTCAAGGATTTGCTAGTATGAGGTACCCAAATCATGTTTGCAAGCTAAGGAAAGCATTATATGGACTAAAGCAAGCCCCAAGGGCCTGGAATCAGAGGTTAGTGGATTATTTATCAAGTTGTGGATACAAAGAAAGTGTTGCAGATCCATCACTTTACATGAAGAAGCAAGGAGACAAGACGGTATACATATGCATCTATGTGGACGATTTGATCATCACAGGAAGTGATATTGCAGGTATTAAAGATATCAAATCAAAGCTAGGGAAGGAGTTCAAGATATCTGATCTTGGAACACTAAAGTACTTCTTGGGAATAGAGGTAATCTATGCACACAATGGCATCTTCTTGATTCAAAGAAAATACTTGTTGGATGTGCTATACAGGTTTGGTATGAGTGGTTGTAAGCCACTTTCTCAGCCCATGGAGCCCAATACAAAGTTGGTTGCAGGTCAAGGAGAGGCTATACAAGATATTACACTATATAGAAGCATAATTGGTTCATTAATTTATGCTACATTCACTAGACCTGATCTTGCATATGTAGTAGGTGTTCTCTCTCAATTTTTGCATGCACCTACTCATGATCATCTTATGGCCGCTAGAAAGGTGCTTCGTTACATCAAGCACACCATCAACCAAGGATATAATCTTGGCATGTTGATCTAAGTGTCAAAGGATATAGTGATGCTGATTGGGCAGGTAGCAAGGATGATCGAAGGAGTACATCGGGTTATGTTTTCATGATAGGTACAAACGTGATCTCTTGGAGCTCTAAGAAGCAACCCACGGTTGCTCTTTCATCCACAAAGGCTGAGTACAGAGGTTTAGCATTGGCTACATGTGAGCTATTATGGCTTAAGAAGCTACTTAAGGACTTGGAAGTAGAAGTGGAGGAGTTTCCTCTTTATGGAGACAACATTTCAAGCATCTATCTAGCTAACAATCCCATGTTTCATGCAAGGAGCAAGCACATAGAGGTTCATTACCACTTCGTTAGAGAAAAGGTGATGGAAAAAGAGCTAGATATAAGGTATGTGAACACTAAAATGCAGGTTGCAGACATGATGACAAAGTTTCTTGAAGGTACAAAGCTTGGAGGATTCAAGGAAGCTATCAACATAAGAGACATAGGATGAAGCAACGAAAGGAAAAGACTTGATCTTGAGGGGGAGTGTTGAAAGTTTTTCAAGCTCAAGAGTGTGGGAACATGCCCCAAATTGAACCTTCCACATCATCCACAATCAAAGGAGGCTGATTTCCACGAGTTGGAGGCATCCAATTATGCCCATAATGGAAAGAAGTTGATTAGAGAAGATTTAGCTCACCTCTTGATGTGATTGGACCTCACTTTTGACATGTATATGTTTTTGATTGGTTAAAGAGGTTAGTGTGTGGTCTTTAAAACCTCTAATGAGTTGTATTATGACTTAGAGTCGTGGAAATACGTGCCCAAGCTGCCCCCTTGCTTAAGCACACCCCCTACTAGCTGTTCTCTGCATATTTTGCAGAAATTTCACTTTTACACACTCTATCTATCTAGATGTTTTTGGCAGACCCCCTGGCTTTGTAATTGTTGTTTCTCCTCCATCCGGAATCCATTTGAAATGATTTTTGTCTTGTTGGAAAGCTTATAAGTTCTAATTTGTCTGGTATAAGTCTCAGGTTCAGAGCGTGCACATGTGCAGAGAAATATCCAGAACAGTGTCTGTCTAGTTAGCTCATACTCTATGAAGAGATCAAGTTATCTGTTTTGTTGCAGCTGGTTGAGGCATTATCTAGTATCCAAATGGAGTGATTTTACTCTCATTTGAAAGCTCTTAAAGTCTTGTTTATGCGTGCAAAATTTCATTTTCAGTCTCTGCATATACTCAGAGAAACTCAGAAAATACAGAACCTATGTCTGAAAAATTTCAGGATCCTAGGAGGGTTCATTTGCTTTTGTTGTGCACATAGGAGTGTTTATCCTCCAACACCAACTACCCGTTATGGGCTTATATGATGCGATATATGTTGGTTGCAAAAGGACTGTGGAACATTGTGTAGGGTGTCGAAAAACATCCTATCACGCCTGCAACTGTTACAACTGCAGGTACTGAAGCTAATGTAGAAGGTGTCGAAGATGATGACATTCTACATATTCCTGTTCATACTACGGTTTTTGCTGCACCTACTGCAGAGCAGATTTGGTGGGATGGCAGAGATGCCCAGACACATGCATTGATAGCTTTGTCTCTCAAACGTGCCATTATTCCTCACATTCACTCTTGCAGAATAGCTAAGGATGCTTGGGATACACTTACCACATTGTACCAAGCTAGGAATGAGGCTCGTGTTGCTTACCTCCGAAAACAGTTGGAGAGTGAGCACATGAATGAAGGTGATTCTATGGACAATTTCCTAACGAAGATCAAAGATTTGAAGAAACAGTTGATTTCTGCTGATGAGGTTATACCAGATAGCTCACTTGTGTAGACCATTCTGAATGGTCTTCCTGATTCATATCAGAGTTTTGCTTCTACTCTTTGACTGATGATGAAAGGCAATCCGAATGCCTTATCATTTGAGAAGTTAGTCTCTGTTCTATTGCAGGAATATCAGTCTAGGCAGAACAGGTCCATTATGCGAGTTGTAGATCAAGCTTTCCTGGCTAGTCAGAAGGGCAAAGGAAAATGGAGCTCTTCAACTAGTAAGTAGAAATCTGCTAATTCTGCACATTCGAAGAACCAAGACAAAGATGAGAAAAAAATCAGAAAAGCAAAAATTATTTTGTAAGTACTGTAAAGAGAATGATCATATCATAAAGAACTGTCCAAAACTGGCTGCTAAAGAGGCAAAGAACAAAGAGGCTGGAATGGTTGTTGCAGAGGCCTCTACACCAAAAACACAGTCAACAAATCTTGTCTAGGAAGAAGAATGGGTGTTTACTACTGTCTGCAGTTTTGATCCATCTTCTCATGATCAGTGCATGTCTGCAGTAAACTTAGATGTTTGGTATTTTGACAGTGGGACAACCAAACATATTACCTCACATCACAGTTTCTTCTCTTCACTCGAGCCTGCCCCTACAGGGAATACTGTTACATGCGCCAACAACTCCTCTTATCCAGTTATGGGAGTTGGTAAGATGATTTTGACTATTGCTGATGGTAGTTCTTTCACTTTGTCAGATGGTTTATTTGTGCCAGGGATCAAGAAGAACCTGTTATCAATTTTTGCATTAGCCAAGATTGGCTTGGTTGTGAAATTTGTTGATGACAGGTGTACAGTTCATTATCTATCAAATGGCGATGTGATTATTGCTTCTGGCATTTTATGTCGTGGGCTATATAAGCTCATAGACTATGAAAGATCTCTAAATGATTTGGCATGTGTAGTAAATTATTCTCAAGCTATGTCAGATGCAAAGCTTTGGCATGCACGCTTTGGTCATCTGAATTTTGCTAGTTTGCTACGCCTGCAGAAATCTGAAATGGTGTCCTCTTTGCCAAAACTTGAGGCACCTGGAAAACATGTTTGTGAAGGTTGTATTTTGGGCAAAATGCAGTGTTCCTCCTTTCCAAAAGATGGTTCAGTTCGGGCTACACAGAAATTGTAGCTTGTACATAGTGATGTCTGTGGTCCTATGCAGACACCCTCTTTTGGAAATTACCTTTACTTTGTGACTTTCATTGATGATTTTTCTAGGCATGCATGGGTATCTCCACTCAAAGCAAAGTCCAAAGTGTTCATGTGCTTTAAACAGTTTTTGGTTTTGGCTGAAAATCTGTCAGCATGTAAAATGGGCACCCTTCGTTCTGATCGAGGGGGGGAATATATGTCTTCTGAATTTAATGCATTTCTGGCTGAACATGGGATAAAACACCAATGTACAGTGCCGTATACACCTCAACAGAATGGAGTTGCTGAACGAAAGAATAGGTCACTCATGGAGATGGCGAGGTGTTTGGTCAAAAGTCAGGCCTTACCACATAGTTTCTGGCTTGAGGCTGTCATGTGTGCAGCATATGTACTTAATAGGTGTCCCACCAACACGCTGCAATCTATCACTCCTTATGAGGCTTGGCATGATTGCAAGCCATCTGTTGCTCATCTGCATGTTTTTTGTTGTTTGGCATATGCACTAGTGCTTGAACAACATCGTAGAAAATTGGATGATAAGGCAGTAAAATGTATTTTTGTTGGGTACAGTTCTGAAAGTAAAGGCTATCGTCTGTATCATCCACAGACTAAACGCATTCTGGTTAGCCGTGATGTTGTCTTTGTGGAAGATGCTATTCAACCATTGCTTTCATGTACTAAGGAGACATCTGTTAGCTCCAAAGACATGTATGATACTTTGATGCCTCTTTAAAAATGTTGTCTTTGTGGAAGATGCTATTCAACCATTGCTTTCATGTACTAAGGAGACATCTGTTAGCTCCAAAGACATGTATGATACTTTGATGCCTCTTTTTACAGGTGGACAGTCTAGTGCTAGTCCTAATGAGGCAACTTCTCAGCCTTTGCAAGTTTCATATGATGATGTAGATCATTCCATTTCTGATGCAGATTTACATGATGCACTTGTTGATGAGAGAGCTGATATTGAGCAGGCAAAAACTATGCCAAAATGGCTGGTGCAGACTTTGCATGACAACAAATTAGATGCACCTTTGTCATATCGTACTTGTTCAGGCTCTCATAGTGCCTCCTTTGCATCAGATTGCTATGCTATGGCTGCGTCTAGTCTCTGTGATGAGAATGAGCCTGTTTCTTTTGATGAAGCACATAATTCAAAAAATTGGATGGCTGCTATGCAATCTGAATATGATGCTATAATGAAGAATGGTACATGGTCTTTATGTGACTTGCCTCCTGGCAAGAAGGCCATTGACATTGAGTGGGTATACAAGCTGAAGCGTAAACCTGATGGTACAGTTGGCTGGTATAAGGCTAGGCTTGTTGCAAAGGGTTATGCACAGGAAAGAGGCATTGATTTTGATGAGACCTTTGCACCCACATGTTGTATGACTACTGTTCGGAGCATTTGTGCACTTGCAGCCCATCATGGTTGGAATGTATATCAGATGGACATTAAAACTGCATTTCTGAATGGTGACTTGCATGAAGAAGTGTATGTTTTTCAGCCCCGTGGCTTTGTGCAGAAAGGGCATGAAAACCAGGTGTGCAGGTTAAAGAAGGCATTATATGGTTTAAAGCAAGCACCACGTGCTTGGTATGAGAAGATACATGCCTATCTGATTGCACATGGTTTTGAGAATAGTCCAACTGAAAGCGCCTTATATGTTAAGTGTGCTAATGATGTGCTTCTGATCATTGTTGTCTATGTTGGCGACATGCTGCTCACTGGTCCTATTGAGAAGCATATTGCTGATTTTAAGGCTGATTTGCATGCCTCATTTGAGATGTCTGATTTGGGGCATTTGCATCATTATTGGGCATTCAGTTTATGCACGTTGATGGTGGAATGGCTTTGTGTCAAACGAAATATATTGACACATTATTGCAGCGTTTTGGCCTTGAAGACTGTAAGCCTATAGCCACTCCTATGGAGACATGTTTACGATTGAGTCTTCATGATGCTGGAGATGCATTTGATGCTGTTCTCTATCAGGAAGCTGTTGGATGCTTGATTTACTTATGCATTACTCGGCGAGATATTCAGTTTGTTGTCTCACAAATGAGCAGGTTTATGCATTGCCCAGGAGTCAAGCATTGGCAGGCGGTTAAGCGCATCTTTCGCTACTTAAGTCGTACTCGGCTACTTGGGTTGTTATACCCCAAGGGGGATCACTAGCGCCAAATTTGCATGCTTTTTTTGACTCTGATTGGGCTGGTTTCTATGACACTCGTGTGTCCACTAGTGGCTTTTGCTTCATGCTTGGTAGCTCATGTATATCTTGGTTGAGCAAGAAGCAGTCTACTATGGCCACTTCCAGTTGTGAGGCTGAGTATAGGGTAGCTTTGGCAGCTACTGTTGAGTGTGTGTGGCTCAGATGCCTTATGGCTGATTTGGGTGTTGGTCAGTCTTCTACCACTACCATCTTCATTGACAGTCAAAGCGCATTGGCAGTTGCGAGGAACCCTTTGTTCCATGCTCGCACTAAGCACATTGAGGTGCATTATCATTATGTCAGGGAGAGGTTCTCTGCTGGGGATATCAGCTTGGCATATGTGCCCACGCAAGAGAACACTACATACCTTTTCACGAAGGCTCTGCCCAGGGAGAAGTTTGAAGCTTGGCACTTCCTTATACATGAGTGCCAGCTACTTGTTCACCGCATCACTCCTAGGGGGGATTTGTTGATACATTTAGGTAGTGATGTGTGTGAACACTCTAGGACCACCGAGGCACTTTTTTCCCTCTTTAGGAGGTTTTTTCCCCCCGACTTGTATATACACCTATTGCCCTAATGGGCTACTTATCTTTGTACATTCTCTAGTAATATATTCAGTATTGTGTGTTTGTGCTCCAAGCTTCTTCTTCTTCCTTGTGCTGTTCGCGTGCTTCCGTAGACGTCTAACTCCAACATTTACATTGATCTGATCCTTTCAGCCAAGGCATAGACTAACTAATTCAAGCACCAAGTTCCTAGTGTAGCTCAGTAAATTCAATCCTTTGACTCAAAGCAATGCACAAGAATTGTGTTCCCACTAAGTAGTCATAAAGATTGAATATAGACATGAACTTAGTCTCAATTGAATTATTATTTGAGTAAAAACTCATCAATAGACGACACACTTATATGGGATACCACACTAGTATGTTGTGGTTGGATGATGGTTTAGATTTACTGTATGACTATTTTTAAGAATTAAGTAAATTTCTCTCAAATATTCAAAAAAAGTTTCAATACCTTGCTGAAATAGATATTTGAGAAGTTAAAGTCTTGAGTCATCTAGGGTTTGACTCACATAAATTATGTTAGAAGTTTGAAATAGTTGTACAATGTTTTAGTTCTTTCTTTCCACTTTCTAAATCTTTTGGATTTGACTCGGTTACAGTATTTGATTCTTTTCACAAAAGTCAAGGGCCAGAGAATTGGAACAAGATAACTAACTTCAACATCTAAGACATATGTTCTGTACAAGAACCCTTTCACTCTTCAAAAGATGATACATCTAACTTGAGTTATTCATTTGAGTTGGCTTCCAATTCTCTAGCATAACTCTAATGAATTTCTAGAGTCCAATGCACTCTAGAAAAGAGAAGTTAGGAATTGCTCAATAGATTGGCAATTCCGAAGAACTTAAAACCAAATATTTTTGAGAAAAGTGTCCTGAGTTGGACAATTTTCATTTTGGATTTGATTTGGTCAAGTTATAGCACAGTTGACCCAAAGTAAATGGAAAACTTTGTCCTATATTTTACATAGGAATTTCCAAGCCCGTTAGGACAAACTAGTCCTCAAGTGGGGTGAATAAATCAAGTAACTATTGATTGGGAGTTAACCATTGTAAAAACATCACATGCAATAGATATATACAAACTTACATACATACATAAAATGCCTTTATTAGTCTATGGCATGAGTGCCCTATGATAAGTTTTCTAAAGTCTCCACTTTAGGGGAAGTGTTAGTGATTTTTTTTATATGGTGTTAGTGATTTTTTTAATATGGTGTTACATCTATTTATACTTATGCACATATGTACATGCATGCATGCATACATACATACATACATACATGCATACATGCATACATTCATGCATGCATACATACATACATACATTCATGCATATATATATACATACATACATACACACATACATACATATATATCCATACATACACACACACACACACACACACACATATATATATATATATATATATATATATATATATATATATATATATATATATATATATATATATATATATATATACTTTACATATGATATGCATAATCACATATATAAATAGATACTACTTCATATACATACATACATACGTATGTATATACATACAAACATACATATACATGCATACATATGTCCGTACATATGTTTCATTCATAGAATCAATTTTCTTTTTTTAAGCTTACTTCTCTTATTTCTAGCGCACCTGTATAACTAATAGCATAGTCACATGAATTGAGAAGACTTTCAAATTAAGTATGTATACTACATGTATGCATAAAATTCCACACACCTGGGAGGATCATTATTGTTTAAATTTCTTTCTCTATTATTGATCTGTATACCCATGCCTATATCAACACATGTACACACACACACGCACACACACACACACACACATATATATATATTTGTATATATAATTTTAATTACATATTAATTTTATAACGCTTATATGGACTCATGTATTGACACGTATAGAAATAGACACATGGAAATTCTTTTTTCTTATGATTTGTTTTCCAACTTAGATAATGAAAAAAGATTCATCCCTTGTAGAAAAAGGGTTGTTCCGTCAAATTTAGAGCGTCATAAGAGATGAGTCTTTGATATTTTGGAGTGATATTGTTCACTAGAGAAAAACTACACCATGTAGGATCTTCATATCCAAAGATCAATATTTCAATATTGAGAGTTCCTATCAAGTGAGTGGTAAGAGAGTTAGAAGAATATTAGTGCATGTATGTATGAATGCATATATGCATACGTGCATGAAAATGTGTGTTTGTATATATGTATGTATCTATGCATATATCTAAAGCTTTATGCATGTATTCAAAACATGTATGTATGCATGTGTTTGCATATATATGTATGTATGTATGCATATATGTAAGTTTTTATACATGTATCCAGACATGTATTTATGCATGTGTACTTCTGCTTGCGTGCATGATCATAAATGTTTGTATAAATATATGCATGTATGTATCCGTGTATGTATGTATGTTTGTCTGAATTTATGTATGAATGTACGTGTGTATGTACGTATGTTTGTGTGTATGTATGCTTGTACAGATGTATATATATATATATATATATATATATATATATATATATATATATATATATATATATATGTGTGTGTGTGTGTGTTTTAATGGAATTGGTGGCATTACTTTACATTCTCAAGATTGGTGAGCATTTTTGTGAATACCAGTGCTGGACACAAACTTTAAGATTTAGTTGGAAGTTCATTGCTTTACGTGGGAAATGCGCAAATGAACCCATGTGCAAGAGGATATGTCAATATCAACTCGTGTGCTAAGATTTGTGAACAGCAATGATAAGGTACACATGCGTATGAATGCCATACGTGTCGGCCGGCAAGGAGTTGTACGTCGTACGCTTTTGCTATACACTGCGCAGGGTTTTTTTTTTTAATAAAAGGAAGTTCGGCCTTAGCCTATTCTTCCGGACTTTAATAAAAGGAAGTTCGGCCTTAGCCTATTCTCCCGGACTTTAATTAAAATAAAGAAGAAAAATTACAAGTGAATGGGACTAGTGCCCATGGGACCCCCCAAATCCCACAATGCAGGAGAGGAGTATGGCAAGCTAGAGAGCATTACAAATGAGTTGGATAAATCTAGCATCACCCTCATGTGGGACCCATTTGGGTTTCAACTTGTTGTTTTCAAGGAGATAAATACAGTGATGTCTAAACAGTAGAGATCTCTTATCTCGGGAGCTTCTTTTACCTAGAAGAAACAAGGATTTCTCGATCGACCATTCTTTAGGAGTTTGGCCAAAATTGACAGCACATCGCTCTCTCCAAATCTTCCAAAGAGTCTCACCCCTGATAGCATTCCAGAGCCTCGATGAGCAGCTGACCGCCTCGCCCAACAGCACCTGCTGCCAATTGATTTGGTTCGTGAGTCTCAATACCCGTTCTCATGTGGCAGCTCTTGCACTGCGTAGGGTTAGAAAGACATGGCACTCGGCGACATTGATACGAACACGGAAGGCACTGCAAGTCTGTAAGGATGCCAAGTAGAAATGCTGAAGCGTGGCTAGCTGACATCCCATGGTGGCCCGTGGGTGCCGGCAGCTGCCATGGAAATCAACTATCTGGACGAAGACGCACAGGACGAACTGAGCTATGGCTTTGACTGCGTTTAGAAAGTGAACTTGCGTGTTGACGAAACTTAATGAGGGTCTAGAGAGCGACAGCTGATTCCGCGTTGACTTAACTTAAACCCAGAGCAGCAAAACGTTTGGATGACTCCATCGCCCAGACAGAGATCTTTGACGTCTTTAATGCCCAAGATAAAATATTTCTCTGAAAGATATATATATATATATATATATATATATATATATATATATATATATATATATATATGCAATCAAGATTTAAAATCATCTTAGCCTCAAAGTGGGCTCCCAAGTTAAAGCATCAACAACGTGAACTTGCATTGGATATCAATGTACCTGAATTTTGATGAAAGATAGCTCAAGTCAACCCATCAAAACATGATCCTCATCCAGCAAGTGAGTTAAGGCATAATATGGGTCTTACAAAGTGTGCAATACAAAAAAAATTCATAAGATATAGATATTGGCCATATGCTAACAACAAAATCTATATTTCATCAGGTCTGACGCCTTCAACATGCTTGTTATGAATATTTCCATCATTCTTACTCTAATGGAATCCTTTAGAATGGATTGGATCCAGAGATCTATTATATGCTTGGATCAAACAAGTAATGTTCTATTGAGTTTATCTAGAATAGCGGTATTCGAATTAAGGCAAAAAAGGCAATAACCCTCTAAACTATATATGGGATTATCGGCTAGTGACAGAGATTTCTTAGCCTCTCAACAATAAAGCTCTTGAAAGAATTCAAGAATCCTTGATTTCAGACCTTGAAATACAATACATTTTACATTATCACTAGTTTTCATCTACAAATTGAAATGTCTAGCGATCATGCAGCTTATTTAATAGATGAAGTGATTGAGTGCTTATGAACAGATTTTTTAGTATTTCAAAAGAACTTTTCACCATATAATCTAAAAGCAAATAGACAAGGAAAGTTTTCCAAACAAATTATTGTGCATAGTGCTCACAAATATAGATAATAGTGGAAGAGTTGATTGATATAAATAACTTCATCATGCTATTTGTGCATGTTTTGTGGTATATAAGATCGTTATCGATGCCACTCCTTTCAATCGTCACTTGGATAGAATGCTATCCTTCCAATCAACTTTATAGTACCGACTTTAATGGTCACATAAGATTATTAGTGGTTTGTCCATGAACTCTCTCTATTAGCGGATGATTTAGAGAAACTTCAAAACCGACTGGTCTCAATCTAGTTGCAAGAATCTATGCTTCAACTGCTTTTATCTTTGTTGGCTCTAGAGCCTTTTAGTAACTCAAGTTAACGTGAGTTAACTTGATTCTAATGGGACTTAACTCGAGTGGCGAGTACACCAACCACTAGTGTATTCTAATGGAAGGTACTAAAGCAATGGTCGAGATCCCTTCAATCACTAATAGATTCTACTTGAAGATATTAAAGGAGTGGAGGAGATTGCACATGCACTTGTGGACTCTAGTTACATTTGTGGTCCTCAATGATTCGAGGAGCTATATTTACAGACATAAGGTTGGGAGGAGAGTCATCTCTCAAGCATGCGGTGGTTGTAATTTGTTAGTCTCTCACAACTATGCCCTAAATCATTCTAGTGGAGTTCGGCCTTCCACACATAATAATTAGTGGCAAACTTCATATTAACATTTCCTACATAGGATTCATCTGAATAAAAATCATACACACATACCTACACATACACATACATACATATATGTAGACACATACCTACAAATATATGTACACACATACCTACACATATATGCACACACATACCTACACAGCCATACACATACATACACACATACATACACACATACCTATACACATACACACATACATACATACACACACATGCACACATGAAAACACACATACAAACATACATACAAAGACACATACAGACATACAATTACTCATGCACACACACATGCACACACAAATGCACATGCATACACATACATACACATATGCATACACACACATACACATACACATACACACACATACATATACATACATATACATACATATACATACATATACATACATATATGCATACATATACATACACACACATAAACACACGTACACATATAGATATGTACACGTATGCATACATACACATACATGTGCATGCACATACACACACAAAAGCATATGCATATCTATCACACAAGAACACACACATATACATACACACACAAGAACACACAAGAACACACAAGAACACACACACATATATATACATACATCCATACAAAAACATACATACACACACATACATACACAACATCCATACACACATAAACACACACATACACATACATATGCACAAATACATACACACCTGCATACATGCATACATCTGCACACATACACACAACATAGACACATGCACACATACATACACATAAATACACACATGCTTAGATAGACAGATACACCCAAATGAACACACATACACACACACACATGCACATGCATACACATATACAACCACACATAAACATGCGCACAAACACACATACATATACACACATATATGCACATACATAAACGCAAACACAAACACACATACATATATACACACACATATATACATGTGCATATACATACAAACACATACACATAGATACACATATGAATTCACACATACATGAAAACGCATATAGATACACATATCCATTCACACAAATGTACAAACATAGGAATACAATGCTTTTTTTAAACGTAGTATAATTTTTTATGCCTAAAAATGTGGTTTTTTACAATTAGAATGTCTTTTGCAAGTGGAATCATTTTTTATAGGTGGAACATAGATACTTCATGTGCTTTTATGGACGTCATTCCTTTTTTATTTATGACATGTGTGCCTTATATAATAATGGCTTGAAAGCCTCACTTTTTTATGTCATGGGTGCGTTATGATTATTTTTTCTAATTTTTCCACTCTAGAGGAAATGTTATTGAATTCTATTTCTTCATATGGCATAACATACAACATGCATGGTTACATACATACATATACACATACATACATAACTAAATACATAAATACATACATATATACATAGATACATAAAAGCATACATAAATACATGCATACTGTTAGCCATTAAAGGCTACAGACTCTGATTTCAGACTCCAATACTTCAGGAGGTTGGGAGTCCCTGTCTATCTACCTTTCCGTATGCAGGTTACTACTATCGTGATGATTAAAAGTAATTTAACTCTTACCTGTGTGGGTCCTTGGGAGTGGTAGGGGTCTGTTAGACAGAGGCCCTGTACTATTTTCCCAACTCATTACACAATCATAAATGCTCTCTCGTGTCTTAGCTCAGTACCCAACTTTGAACAACTGAAAACTGTTCGGTGTACTGGACTTAGAACTTCAGAACTGATCCTGCTCTAGCTATCTGAGCAGTAGTCCGGTTACTTGTATCCAATAGAATAATATACTTCAGTAACGAAGGTCACCTAATACGCACTTCTTCAGAACAGACAGGTATACCAAATAGACATCTATACCCTGAAGTTATGTAAACTCACCGTATGCCAAACTCGGGCAGCAAATCTCCTAACACCAACTAACTAGTCACAGACATAATAGTGTCCTATTCGCACCCCGACCATCACAGATACTAGTCTGCCTGTGATCGGAATCAACAGTGAATGCAGACTACCGTATCACACTTGGTCACTTATAGAAAATGTTAACGCACAAACAGTTCAGGGTCGCTTTTTCACATTCACTTGTTCAGCAGAAAGACTGACAAACAATACACTGCAACTTAATAACACTCAGAGACACGCTCAACCATTACCGAACAGATTCGTATACAGGATTATCAATTCGGAACTCTGCACTACAGTGCGTATAACGACTAGACGGAGGACATAACAGAACAGAATAGAGTAGGGTTAATCTTCCCCACAACATACACACTTCAAACAGTGCGCTTATAATTCCAAAAACGGGCTCTCGGCCACTCTTTTCTCATTGCCTTATATAGAAGATTTTTTTTACAAGGGTGTGCGAATCTTTAGTTACCTGCGCGTTTCCCAAAAGGTTCCTTTACATTTAAGCCGCCTGTCTTAGTACATTTGTCCTTTTTCGGCGGCCGTCTAACACTGGAACGCACAGTGGACTCGAACCCGCAGGTTCTTATGGTTCTGCTACGAGACCTTCTAGATACATGCTTCGGGCGAGCCTAAATGTTCGGGTAATTTTCTTTTTAATGGTTTCTATCATCTGAACTAAAGTGGTTGGTTCTAATAACTGGGCGCCCGTTCTAACGGAGCTAAGAGCTATGGCTTGGGTTAACAAAATTTCGGCCTGGTTCTGTAAGAAGGCCTCTTGTAAATAAAAGTCATTGGATAATGCAGCGTCGCGGGATGTCTTCATTTCGGTGACTTTCTTCTGCATATCCGTGACTCGATCCTGTTGATTTCGCAACTGGTTGTCTAGTCGCTCGATTTGTTGGTTCTGAAATTCGATCGTTTTGTAGTAGGCATCCCGTTCTCTGCGAGCATTTGCTAGATCTTTTTTGGTATTTGGCTTCCCTGGTTAATTGGTGTCTCAGCATTCTGTTCACCTCGTCCAAACATTCCTGGGCTCTTCGTAGCTCATCTTTGACTTGTTCTGCTTCTCTCTGTTGGTCTTGATTTTTCTGGATTGTCTCCTGCAATTGTGCTTTCGTTTCCTCTATCAGTTCTTCGAGTGATGAGCTGATATCTTCCTTTTCTTGTAGCGCGAGTTTTGGTGTCCGGATTTCTTCGTGTGCTTTGTTTAATAGCTAGTCCTTGGCGGCCAGTTGCTCTAATGCATCATCCCGTTGCTGTAGCAGTGCCTGTTGTGCCGAAACTTGGCCTTGGAGATCTGCTACTTTCATCTGTAATTGATGGTTCTCTGCTTTGACGGCATCGACTTCTTCCTAGAGGGGGGTAATGTCAGCTTCCAGTAGGTCGACCTTGTGTTGCAACTCTTGACGAATGGAATTTGCGACCTCACTAAGCTGTACTGGAAGTTGTTGAGAGAGGGAAATAAGTAATTGGCCCATTGTAGCAAGCTCGGAAAAGACCGGAACGGAGGAGGGGAGAAGGGGATGTTGTGGTTGCGTAGAGGTTTGGGTATTGATTTGGGGGGATGTCGGGGGTGAATAATTGAGGGAGGATGAAGAAGATTCGAAAAATGGCGGGGGAAGAGGGCTGACTGGTGGTGATCGAGTAGATTCGGTATTGTTGATGTGGGCGATGGTGGATTCGACGGCCTTTAACAGGGTGTTGAGAGCTTCGTCCACAGCTTGGTGCTTGTCGTCCTGGTGTTCTGATGCTTCTTCGGTTGAGGTAGTCGCTGTTGGCGTTGGATTCTGCTGGTCGTGTTGGTCGGCCGATGATTCATTGTGTATGGAAGTGGCTGTGTCGTGGAAGGTTTCTTCTTGGTTTTGGTTGTCTTTAGCGTTTTCCTGATCCTTTCTGGCGGAACCTTGTGCTTCGCTTTCTGATGAACTGATTCGGATCCTTTTGCTGCGGAATAACTGATTGATTTCTTCGTCTTCTTCTTCATCGTCTTCAAGTGGTTGAACTGATTCTTCGTGCCTAAGTACGGGACCTCGGGGTGGGGGTTGTGCGGCAAGAATGGCTGGAAAAAGGAAGGAGAGGATATGGGGGAGGCGAGAGCGTGGGGTAGTTCCTTTGTTTACCTGTTTTACTATAGTTACACATTCTTTGTGGATTCTATGAAAAAAGTAGGAGGCGAAGTTTACGGGTTCTCGGGCTGCTAAATCTAAGGTGGAATAGAAGGGTCGGGAGATGCCGTAGGTGCGCTTCTGCAGGTTGAGTATGGCGACTAGGAATTGTAGGGCGGATCGTTCGGGTTCAGGACGACAGAGAATAGCGAACTCGTTGGAGGAAGAGCGGGGGAATAGTTTGGTCATGCGGGCGAGGGGGATACTGGGGCCATTCTCTCGGCCTTGCGGGGTGAGGCGGAAAGCTTCAGAAAAGGCTGGGAAGGTGATGACGGTTCTGGAGGGTAGCGAAGGGAAAACCCATTGGCGTTCGGTGGCGGGGGATTGGGCGATGGCAGAGATGATTTGCGCGAAGAAGGGTTGGGCTTCCACTGAGTGCCAGGGCAACTCAGCGAAGTTGGCCAACCCTCTGCAACGCAGGTATTCACCTACCTCGGTAGGGATACCATCGCGGAAGGCAGCGTAGTTTGCTAGCGCTTCCATGGCGTTTGCTGATACAGAATACGAGCACAAAGACAGAACACAAGGGGTCGCACAGAACACTAACACTCAACACAGTAGCAATTTTTGGCGTTGCCTAAAGGGTTAAATAGGAACAATACGGTGGGGTGGGAAAGGGGGTTGGGTATCATTGTGCGGTGCGGGAATGATGCTTGTTTTCATGCAGGCGTGCGTACTTGAGTGACGGGTAAGGGGGCGGCTGGTAACATAAAGATTTTTCAAAACACAGCTATTATAAAAAGAAGAAAGAAAAAAGAAAAGATTAAACAAAACGCGATTCACCACTGAAAATTTTAATGCGGGCTAGGGGCGTGATGATATGGCCGCAGCTTCGACCCATTGATTACTTTTGGGAGTGGATTTCCGGTCAACGTGGTCAACCGAAAAGTTGCCGGACCGACTTGTTCTGAGATTTTGAAAGGGCCGAACCATCGTAGTTTGAACTTTCCTGTTGCTCTATCCGACTTTGCGTTGTAGAAGAGTACGAGCTGTCCTACCGAAAAGATTGGAGTTTTCAAATATCGATCGTGTGTCTTGGCTTGCCTTAGTTGTACTTCGCGCATGGTTAAAAAGTTGAGCCATCGGTGCTCATCAAGTTCTCTGAGTGCATCCATTCGTGCTGTCAGCGAATCTTCCGGTAGCATCTTCTAAGTGATTGCTACACGCAGACTTGGGATGACTACTTCCATGGGTGCTATTGCTTCTAAGCCATAAGCTAGTTTGAAAGGTGTCAAGCCTGTTGTTACCTTATATGTAGTTCGGTATGCCCATAAGACTGCAGGTAGTAGTTGATCCCATCTTTTCGGTGCTTCCAGGATCAGTTTCCGGAGGATATTCAATAGTGATTTGTTTGTACTTTCGGCCAAACCATTGGCACGAGGGTAATATGGAGAGCTGAGTTTGTGTGTTACCTGGAAGGATTGGGTGAGTACCTTCATTAATTGATTTACAAAGTGAGTACCTTGATTTGAGACAATTTCCAGTGGTAAGCCAAAACGTGGAAAGACATCATTCAGCAGACACTTTGCTACGACAACCGCTGTAGCAGAGCGTAAAGCCCAAACTTCTACCCATCTTGTTGTGTAGTCTGTACAGGTTAGTATGTATCTGTTGTTACTGAAGACTGCTGGAGGTGTGATCGGACCGATAAAATCTAATCCCCATTTCTGAAATGGTTCAAGTGGCATAATAGGCTGCAAGGGAAAGAAGTGTCGTTGCAGTGGTTGTCCAGACCTTTGACAGGTATCGCAGTGTTTGACAAATTGGGCCACATCTCTGTACATAGTTGGCCACCAGAGACCTGCTTGCAGAATTTTCCGGTGAGTCACGTCCGTGGCAAAGTGACCACCAGTAGGGGTTGAGTGAGCCATCGTGATGACTGAGTTAATTTCATGCGGAGGGACACAGCGAAGTAGGATTCCGGTGTGATCTACACAATATAGTTCTCCAGCAACTAACCAGAATCGGCGACTAAAGACTGCAATTTTCCTTCGGACTGTCTTGGCTGTCTCGGATGGAAAACATCCTTCGGTGAGAAAAGTTAGGATCTGATCGTAATATGTAGGTGGTGCTTGTGATTCCGCAGTCTCTTCAGTCAGTGGCTCAAAACTATAGATCGCTGGAGTCGTGTAATCTATACCTATCGGGGATTCACCGGAATTTAGGTGAGATAAGAAATCTGCTAAGGCATGTGCATTTCTGGGTCGGTGGATGACTTCATAGTCGAATTCCTGCAAGAGTAGCACCCATCGTGCTAATCGTCCGCCTAAATGCTGTTGTCTTACTAGATAGACGAGGGCAGCATGATCCACATGGAAGGTGAATTTCCGGCCTAGTAGATAATGTCTGAATTTTTTGATGGAGTAAATTAATCCTAGACATTCTCTTTCGGTGGTAGAATAGTTGTTTTCTGCAGGTGCAAGCCTTCTGCTGGCATAATAAACGGGGCGAAACCACTTATGTGTTTGCTGCATCAGAATACTGCCAATCGCAATATCTGAAGCGTCGACAAAAACATGGAATGGATTGTCCCAGTCGGGTGGTTGTAAGATTGGGGCCTGCGTCAATAAATACTTGAGTCGATCAAATGTAGTTTGGCATTCTTGAGTCCATTCGAATTGTCGGGGAGTTTTTATGATTAGCTTGCTCAGTGGTACAGCCAGGTGAGCAAGCCACTGTAAGTGTCTGCCATGCCACCATACTTGACCCATGAAACGCATTACTTCTTTTGGAGTAGCGGGTACTGGGGCTTCTAAAATTGCCGAAATCTTATCTGGGTCTACTTGGATACCTTGGGCAGATACAATGTGGCCAAGTAACTTGCCACATGAGACCGCAAACACCGATTTGTTTGGATTCAAACAGAGTCTATATTCTCTGCATTTCTGAAAGCAGCACCGTAAATGGAACAGGTGTGCTATTAGCTTATCGAAAATTGAAAAATCATCGAGATATACTTGCATAAATGAAGTAAGATAAGGAGAAAAAATCTCCTGCATGCATCTTTGAAATGTGCTTGGTGCATTTCTCAATCCAAACCACATTACCGTACAAGCAAAGACACCCCAATTGGTAATGAATGCGGTTTTTGGTATATCCGCTTCGGCCATTCTAACCTGGTTGTAGCCGCTGTATCCGTCTAAGAATGAATACATTTCATGACCTGCTACCCTATCGAGCATTGTATCCAGAAAGGGGATCGGGAAAGGTTCCGATACTGTTGCGGCGTTTAATTTCTAGTAGTCTACACAGATTCGTAGTTGCTTATTTTTCTTTGGCACGATCACAATTGGTGAAATCCATTCGGCATGTTCTACTGGTACGATGAATCCGACTTTTAATAATCTATCAAGTTCGGCTTTTACCTGTGATGCATAATTGGGATTCATCCGGTAGCCGGGCTGTTTGTTCGGTTTAGCTTCAGGCTTCAACATAACTCTATGCTGATAGATGCACGGATCTAATCCTTTCATATCTTTGTAATCCCATGCAAAGATGTCTGAGAATTCGCGAAGAAGTCGAATCAAGTCAGCTTTAAATGATTCCGGTAAGTTTTGCCTCATCTTTACAGGTCGCGGATGATCTTCTTCTCCTAGATTGTACGTGGTCAACTGGTCTTCGGGGACATAAAACTGTTGCGGTTTCTCTGTATCGTCTGTTGACTTGAACAGCGATTGTATTTCATCGTCATGTGTTGGGGCAGTATCTTCATGCTTAGCTTTTTCGGTGATAGGTACGATTGTACAAACTGAAGTGTTCCAGTTATCTATAACAGACTGTAGATCAACAGTTCCTACAGACATTAAATCAGCGTTACTCTTCAGAAATTCCTCTTCTTCATCATCTGATAGTCCATCTAACATGTGGACTGGTTCAACAAAATATGTTCTGGCGTGAAGTTCGCAAGGTTGTATAGCATCTAATTTTACCACATATCTACGGTTGGCATCTTTGAACGTAAGCTCTTGTGTAGACCAGTCCTGTATTACCTTCGCATGCTTCAGCCAAGGTCGGCCGAACAGAAGGTTGTAATCCAAAGTGGATTCCGGCAGACCTAGTATAACAAAGTTCATTTTGAAGGTCGTACCTTGTAAAGTAATGGGTACATTCCGCACAAGTCCTACGGGATGGACTCTAGATTGATCTGCCATTCTGACAAAAAATTGCACTGGTTCGATTTCGGTCCATCCTAACCTTTTGCATACGGCTACAGTCGCAATGTTAACACCAGAGCCTCCATCAATCAATACCTGCGTAATTTTATGATTCTTATACCATATTGTAATCAAGGGAACTGAATGATCGACAGTAGAATCAGGTTCCGGTTGAACTGCTGCCGTTGCCGGAATACAAGAAGACACCGGACTGAACTGTTGCTGGAACTGTTGTCGAATCCCAGGTACTAATGCCAGAAGTTGGCCTAGAGGCAGGGTGATAGATGCCTTGGATAAAATTTCCCAGGCCTGTTGAGATTGGTTGTCTTGCTCCTTTGAACTTGAGGTCTCCGCTGATGCAGAAGTATCTGCTGTTATGCCTACTGCTGATGATGGCTCCGCTGTTGCTTCCTTTTGTGGCGTTCCTTCCTTTGTTGACGAAGCCTGAGTCACCGGAATAGGTTCTGGGAACACTGGTGGTTCTGTTGCGGTCCAGTGACTAGCCTTGTCATACATCCTATGTTGTTCTCGTATCCCAGGTTCGAATATTTCTGCTGCCGACTGCAGTTGTTTACCGGATCGGGTCTGGACTGTAGCAGTCTGTGTTTCTATTGGTGTGATTTGTACCATGTTGGCCATTGGGTTTTGTCGCTCCTTCTTCCTTTGATCATACTCAGCTGCATCTTTGCAAAATCTTCTGATGTGTCCGAATTCGCCGCAAAAATGACAGCGTGGTGGTGGTAGATTGGGATTTTCCGGTGGTGGTCCGTTCTGCCAGCGGTTTGTATTAAAATTGTTGTTCCTCTGTCCTCGGTAGTTCCGATATCCTTGCGGTTGATTGTTTCTCAATTGCGGAGGCACATAGTGATTCGCTGGCTGTCCATGTTCTTGTATAACTGCATTGACCGTTGCTGTTCCCTGACTAGCGTTGTAAACACAGTTTCCGGTGGTGTGTCCGGCAGTGTTGCAGATAGCGCAAAACGTTTGATTTAGTGCACAATTGGCACTACTGTGACCTGAATTTTTGCATGTGATGCAGTATACTTGTCTGGTTATGTCTTCAGCCATAGTTTTGTTTGTTTTTAACCACTCCAGATCTTCTGTAAATCCACCGACCTTGGATTCCAGTTGTAGAGCCATGGCAATGACTGCATCCAGCGTCATAGCTCCGACACATCTTATGATCATGATCTGTTTCAGTTGTGGGGTTAAGCCATTGATGAACCACTGAGTGATGACATCATCAGGTAAGTTAGCGTGGGCCTGTGATATCTGCCGTAAGTGTGTTCTAAAGAGTGTAGCATACTCCTGGACAGTCTGATTTGCCTTCTATCGGTTGTTCTGTAAATAATCAAAGATTTCGGCGGGATTCTTCTTTAGCGTGAATCGTTGCAGAAAGGCGTCTCGTACTACGTCATAGGTACCGAAATGATTAATATCGTATTCCGTAAGCCATCTAGCTGCTTCATTAACCAGTGTGGATTGAAAAACGATGGCCTTATACGCCTGATCCGGTGGATGGTTAAGAACTGCATAACTTATCTCGAAAGTGCGTACGTGAGCATCCGGATCATCTCCTGGGAATCCACCAAATTTTGTGTATGTTACTCCTGTTGGAGGCGGCCTTGGTTGACATAACTGTTGTTGCTGTTGTTGTCTGTTCATTGTGAGTGTATTAGGCCTTCCTTCTGTATCTTGAGGTTGATTGGTTGAACTATCGGAACTTGTATCGCCGGATGGCGTGCCTTTCGGTGTGCTGGTTTTACTTAGAATGCGTCGGATTTCTGCTTCGAAGAGTTTTCCTTCCTTCTGGATATCCAATATCCGAAATCTTTCTTCCAAGCACGCTGGTTGGGCTGAGGATTCCGCAAAAGATGCGAAGCCTTTGCCTACAGTTGGTGATTCTATCACCGGAACATCACCGGAATGAACCGAAATTATGCGAGAATGCAGTGTTTTTCCGCTTTTACCGATCTCTTTTCCTAGAGTGTTTCTGATCGTATATAACTCTAAGTCTTTATTCAAAATTGCTAGACTGGTTTCTAACGGCGTCTTGGTAGATTCTGAAATTACTATATCTTCGATAGGCTGGGTCGAAGTAGCACCAGAATGTACCAAAGGCGTTGATCGTTCCACCGGAATATGACCAGAATCAATCGTAATGTTCTCAATTTGCTTGATCACTGGGTCAGATCGAGTTATGTCTTCTTCTCTCAAGGCTGTCTTTAGCGCTTTACATGCTTCAGCCTTACGGTTCTTAGGATATGTTTCGCGAGACCGAGTAACCGGCATGTATCATTACGCAGTAACACTATCTGAGCAGTTTGCAACAATCTGGGTCTGTTGCTACTGCTAGTTAATCGAATGTTAACTGAATGTTTGCTTTTGACAAACAGCTGGCACTCTAATGCCACCTTCCCACAAATGACTGGCAATCAGATGCCACCTTCCCACAGATGACTGGCAATCAGATGCCACCTTCCCACAGATGACTGGCTATCAGATGCCACCTTCCCACAGACGACGCCAAATGTTAGCCGTTAAAGGTTACAGAGTCTGATTTCAGACTCCAATACTTCAGGAGGTTGGGAGTCCCTGTCTATCTACCTTTCCGTATGCAGGTTACTACTATCGTGATGATTAAAAGTAATTTAACTCTTAGCTACATGGGTCCTTGGGAGTGGTAGGGGTCTGTTAGACAGAGGCCCTGTACTATTTTCCCAACTCATTACACAATCATAAATGCTCTCTCGTGTCTTAGCTCAGTACCCAACTCTGAACAACTGAAAATTGTTCGGTGTACTGGACTTAGAACTTCAGAACTGATCCTGCTGTAGCTATCTGAGCAGTAGTCCGGTTACTTGTATCCAATAGAATAATATACTTCAGTAACGAAGGTCACCTAATACGCATTTCTTCAGAACAGACAGGTATACCAAATAGACATCTATACCCTGAAGTTATGTAAACTCACCGTATGCCAAACTCGGGCAGCAAATCTCCTAACACCAACTAACTAGTCATAGACATAATAGTGTCCTATTCGCACCCCGACCATCACAGATACTAGTCTGCCTGTGATCGGAATCAACAGTGAACGCAGACTACCGTATCACACTTGGTCACTTACAGAAAATGTTAACGCACAAACAGTTCGGGGTCGCTTTTTCACATTCACTTGTTCAGCAGAAAGACTGACAAACAATACACTACAACTTAATAACACTCAGAGACACGCTCAACCATTACCGAACAGATTCATATACAGGATTATCAATTCGGAACTCTGCACTACAGTGCGTATAACGACTAGACGGAGCACAGAACAGAACAGAATAGAGTAGGGTTAATCTTCCCCACAACATACACACTTCAAACAGTACGCTTATAATTCCAAAAACGGGCTCTCGGCCACTCTTTTCTCATTGCCTTATATAGAAGATTTTTTTTACAAGGGTGCGCGAATCTTTAGTTACCTGCACGTTTCCCGAAAGGTTCCTTTACATTTAAGCCGCCTGTCTTAGTACATTTGTCCTTTTTTGGCGGCCGTCTAACAATACAAACATACATATGTACGGATGTACATACATACATATATACATAGATACATGCTTACATAGATGCATAAATGCATGCATACATACATTCACAAATACATACATACATACAAACAAACATACATACATACGTACGTACAAACATACATACATACATGCAATATATATATATATACAGACTTACATACATACATAAAATGCCTTTATTAGTCTATGGCATGAGTGCCGTATGATAAGTTTTCTAAGGTCTCCACTTACATGCATTTATGCTTATGCACATATGTACATGCATGCATACATACATACATACATTCATGCTACATATATACATACATACATACACACATACATACATATATACACATACATACATATATAGATATATACATACTTTACATATCGTATGCATAATCACATATATAAATAGATACTACTTCATATACATACATACATACGTATGTACATACATACATACATATGTCCGTACATATGTTTCATTCATAGAATCAATTTTCCTTTTTTAAGCTTACTTCTCTTATTTCTAGCGCACCTGTATAACTAATAGCATAGTCACATGAATTGAGAAGACTTTCAAATTAAGTATGTATACTACATGTAAATATGCATAAAATTCCACACACCTAGGAGGATCATTATTGTTTAGTCTTTCTCTATTATTGATCTGTATACCCATGCCTATATCAACACATGTACTCACACATATACTTTTTATTGATGTGCATACCCATGCCTACATGGACTCATGTATTGACACTTATAGACACATGGTAATTCCTTTTTCTTATGATTTGTTTTTCTAAACAACAACAACGGCATGTTTATGGATGCACATAGGGACTCGGTTACCATGCAAGTGCCAGCCGCCACTGCTTATGATTTACGATGCTTTCATACTGACATGTATTTGGTTGTAGATTTTGATGCTAGCCATCGAAATATACATTGAAAAATACCGATTCTCTTCTAGCAGCCCTCACAAAGGTCGGAGACCACCGAGAATAAAGACCTAATGTAGCACCCTCACAACACTAACACTAAAGACCGATGTAGCACCCTCACAACACTAACACTAAAGACCTAATGTAGCACCCTCACAACACTAACACTAAGGGTGATCATTCAAGATCGATAAATGTTGAAAGGATGTACTCTCCAACCATTTCTTCAGGTCATCAACTTGGATTTTAAGTTCTTGAAGTTATACAATATTTGCATTTATACATTTTCTGTGAACCATTGGTTGATATTGTCTGACTAATCCACATCAACTCTAATTAAAGTAAAGACCAATAGTTTATTATTTAAACTAAAAACAAAGCGCGACCTTTTCATTGAACTTACTTGAGCATTACTCGGTTACAAAGGCTGTGCATTTTCGTTATGCAAAGTTACAAAGCTTGGGGTTCCAACTTACATAATGAAAAAGGATTCATCCCTTGTACAAAAAGGAGTTGTTCCGTAAAACTTATAATGTAATAAGAGACGGGTCTTTGATATTTTGGAATGATGTTGTTCACCAAAGGAAAATTACACGATGTAGGATCTTCATATCCAGAGATCAATATTTCAATATTGAGAGGTCCTATCAAGGGAGTGGTACGAGAGTTATAAGAATATTAGTGTATTGTTACCAACCCCAATGGATGAACATATTTTGTAATACACTTTGTAATAGGAAAAGGGAATTATTTATATGGAGATCTAAATAGTTTTTGTAAGTCTGGAAAATTTGATGTATTCTTTATTCCGAAGTACAGAACGGTGTGAAGAGATTACAAAGAAGAGAACAATGTGGTGCGTTAAGGTGCAGTATTTGAAAGTGTCTTTGTGTGCTGAGCGGTGATTACAGGAAAGTCTGTAATATGAAGCTCTATATTCATAACTAATGTATGCATTAATCGCTATTATGACTCAAAGATTGGAAGTGTAACCAGAAACTATTTATAATAAAAAAGTATTGAGTATTCCACAGATATGTTGTCTTTGTTGACTATCTATCTTCGAAGTCTCTCTGAGTCTCTATGTATTGTGAAGATTCTGAAACCGAATAGTGTGTGAAGTTCATTTAAGGAACATAAATACATGTTATGATTGTAGTGATACAGTCATAATCCTCGTTCCCATACCCTATTATTGGAGAATGTCTTATTATGTTTGCGATAGACATTTTAGTGATAAACATTTGGCAACCATGATGGAACGGGCTTGGTTTTGAGATGCATTTTTGCTTGAATTGATGCCATTGTTGAGCAGTAAAGGGTACCTAAAAAGTAATTACCATCACGAGTATTTGGACGAATTTATTAAGCAAACGTTAGCAACATTAAGTGTAGACAATATTTCACTTGCGCAAGTCACAAAATCTCGAAAGAATTATTGTACTAGGTGCAGAATGGAGTGCTATTCCAGAAAATCTTGCACGGTTGGATATTTGAGTGGAGGAATCGCAAGTTAGCAAAGGCTTTGTGGCAAGGGGAATTGAGCGGAGGTGACCAAGAGAGCGAGCAACAGGAAGAAGAGCGCCTTGTAGAATTAGGCCAAGGCGGTAGCAACGAAGCCCAACTAGAGTTGGCCTTAGCCCTAGTCCCTTTCACTCAAGTCAATATCTTAGAAGAATTTGAAGACCTGATGGTGCACCAAAATCCCCTTCTAGGGCTGAATTATACCCACTTTCATGGGCAAACAGATGAAGATCCGGATGTGCATGTGCAAATATTTTAAAACCAGTATGTCTGCAACGATCGACATCTACAAGATGACAATCATAAATCTCAGGTATTCCAAGCTACTCTGGCTAGAGATGCAATTAAATGGCTCATTGAGCACCCCGCATACCATTTTTCAATGTATGACAAGCTAAAAGAGGCATTCCTAGAATGATTTCGGACTACCAAAAGCATTTCGGAGTTGTATGCTACTCTAGAGTACATGATGCAGAAAGGGATGGTGGAGCAATATGCATCATACTTTAGATCCATGATGTGATAGTTCCTTGCACGTAAATGTCCCTTTGAAGAGTTGCTGCAAGAATTATTCATGGACAGACTATAACCAACTATTAAGGAAAAAAGTACATGTATATATTGGAAAAACCGCCGATGTCAAATCAAATAATTGATCTAACGACAAGAGTCGATTGCAAAATACAGTTGGCCAATCTAGGATCTAAGAAGACCAATTGCACTAAATCATGTATTTTGTCCCATTTCTAGTAAGAATACTAGAGTCTAGAGGAATGCAAGTTCAATGCTAAAAACACTTTGGTGGCATTGGCACAAGTAGAAACCCCTTTGAGGAAGGGTACTTTGATAGGCTATAAGTCACTAGGCCAATCTAGACAATGGATGAAAAGTCAAGAGATGTTAGAGTATCCAGACAATCGCAGTATGCAAGTTCACAGCAATTTCTAGATCAATGATGATTTTTTTGCCAAAATGTTCAGGATTTTGGTAGAGGGCCACCAATTCAGACAACCAAGACCAAGCAATTTCGGAAACCAACCCCATATAGTTCCAATTTTGCCTACAGTATGGACATAGAAGTTTTGATTGCGAAGAAGCCAAGGAGTACGATTGAAAGAAAAATGAAGCTAAACTCAAAGCACATATGGTTAATGTCATAGCCCTGGAATATTTGGAACCATCAGCAGCTCTTTTTACAAGGTCACTACAGGAATACTAGAACCTACAACAACTAGATCATCCTACACCAATCGAGCAGAAGCAAAGACTGAAGAAAGTAGTTCAGTGGGCTTAGGAGTACCCACCTTATTATGTGGACCCTAAGCATGTTCTAGAGGTAATACATAGTAAAAGTTGACATAGTAAAATAAGTTAGAAAAATTCACATAATACACCAGCCTAGGAGACTATTTGTGCTAGACAAGAAGGGGAAAACTTAGAGGAGTTAGCAGATTTTGCATTTTCAAAAAAATTGAAGTTGACCCTCAATGACCAAGAATTTTATACCAGATTGTGGAATGAGATGACTATGGAAGTATGGAACCAGAATGATTAGAATCCCATAGCATATGAGGAAGGTAACTCTTGTGAGTTACTATAGAATTCAAACATTCAATTATCATTAAGTGCATTGCTAGAATTCCTTCTAGCTTGCAAGGAGAAATTATTAAAGAAATCACAAAAGAAATATTCACTGGCCTAGAGTCTGGAACCGAAAATCAATATGATCAAAGATATCCCAGATAGAGGAGTGGATTATGTAGTTCCCACCATCACAATATGGTACAAGAATGAAGGTATCCCCAAGGTTCTTATTCAGAATTTCAGATGGCATTGATTGCACTATTGCATCAGTACAAAGACATGTTTGCCTAGATGTATGCTGACATGAAAGGGCTCCATCCCAAATTATCCCATCATTGAATCTTACTCAAACCAAATGCTATTCTAGTAATGCAAGAATGGTACAGAATGAACCTGAACTTTGCAAAGCAGGTTAAGCATGAGTTAGATCATTTAATCATACTGGGATATATTGTTTTGATAGAAAACCTAGAATGGGTCTCACCAATAGTCATTGTACCAAAGAAGAACAAGAAATTACGAATTTTCATGTACTATAGGAAGTTGGAGGTGGTGACAATACCTAATCCTTTTCCAGTGTCGTTTCTAGATACCATGTTAGATGAAGTGGCAGGCAGAGAGATGTATTCTTTCTTAGAAAGTTTCACTGGCTACAAAGTTTCACTGGCTGACATACCTAAGATAACATTTATTATGAATTGGGGGGTATTTGCATGTACCATCATGTGGTTTGGTCTGCAAAATTCGCCAAGAACCTTTTAGTGCTACATGCAATAGGTTTTTGCTCCATATCTTACATCATTTATGTCAATATTCCTGGATGGTTTCTCGATTTTTGAAAAGATGGTTGCACATTTGGAGCACTTACGAGCATGTTTGATTCATGAAGGAAGGTATATCTTTGCCTTAATCCTAACAAATCAACATTTGGAGTAAAGTCTGGAAAGTTATTGGGCTGCATCATTTCAAAAAATGGCATTGTCATGGACCAGGTAAAGTGAAGGTTATACTGGAGACCCCAACACCCCAAAATCCAAAAGAGGTTTTACGATTCCTCGATCAAGTACAGTGGCATGGGTGACACTTGCGAGGACTAGTGCATATTGCAAGATGGCTGAACAAATAAGCATATGTTTTCCCGACAAAATAAGGCAATTGGAAGTGTGGTTATGCAAAAGGAAGGAAGAAACTGGTTCAAACCAGTTTATTATGCTAATATGTGATTAACATCAGCAGAACAGACTTACTCAACCGCTGAACGTGAATGCCTTGGATTAATTCACTCAATAAAGAAATTCCAGCATTACTTAGTAGGCTAGTCGTTCACTTTTCACGTGGACCACGATGCACTTCTCTACTTGGTCAAGCAGCAGAATTTGATGGGTCAGTTAGCTAGATGGGTTTTAATGCTCCAAGAATTCGAATACAATATTGTCCATTGACCTAGAGCAAGCCATGCTATAGATGACTTTCTATCTCGAATTGATAATGGAGAACCACCAGAGGGTGTAGATGATGCTCTTTCAGATGTTGATGTATTTGTGGCGGTGGAGATCAAAGATGCTCCATAGGCTTCTCTGACCTGGTACAAAGAGATGTTGACTTTTCTAGAGAATGGATTCACCCCATCTCATTTGCAATGTGGGCCAAAAAGAAACTTGTTCTTCAAAGTTGCAGATTTACTTTCATCATGGGCCAGCTCTATCACAAAGATCCAATAGGTATTTGGCTATGTTTTGTACCCCCACATGAGGTGCCAACAATTATCAATTCAATCATTTGACAATGGTATGAAAAATCCAGCAAGCACGACTGTGGTGGCCAACGATATATGTCAATTTCTAGACTATGGTGCATAAGTGTGACCCTTGTCAATGTATAGGAGAACCTCAGGACAGTCACCATTTCTCGCTACAACCAATCCTTTTGTTGGGAGCCATTTTAGAAATGGGGATTAGATTTTATTGGTCCAATCAAACCATCAATAGTGAGAATAGGAGCACTCTATATCCTCACTTACAAAGATTGTTATACCCGATGGGCATAGGCTTGGGTGATTAAATAAGCTACTACAAATACATTCGTTAAAAAGCTTCAGAATGAGATTTTTTTGTGTTTTGATCTACCTCTAGAATTAGTCTTTGATTGGGGCATACACTTTTTGAATTAGTTGATTTTGAAAATAACCTTGACGTATCAGATAAAGCATATATTTAGTTCTCCATATTACCCACATGCAAATGGATTAGCCAAACACATCAATAAAGTCTTTTTGCACATGTTGCAAAAGATGTTACTTGACTCCAGAACAAGTGGGAAATTATTCTCCCCACAGTGCTTTGGGCATACTGGACATCATTTAAGGTTTCAATAGGCACCACTCCATTGAAACTACTTTACGGACAAGAAGCTATCCTTCCATTCAGGTTTGCAGTTCCCTATCTCTAGATTGTCGTCCAAAAGTGATTAGTATCGAAGGACACGTTCTCTTATCGGATGGATCAGTCATGCAAGTTAGATGAGCATAGGTATCAAAGTTTTTTATTAATCGTAGAGGTGCATAGCCACCAAAAGGAATGGCATGATCATAATTTATGGACCAAAATTTTTAGACCTAGTGACTTAGTGTCGTATTTCCATTAAAAATTTAAGCATAAAATAGAAAAATTGAAGTTTCAATGGACAGGTCCATTCCGGATCCAAGAATTCTACGGACCAAGTTCTTTTCGATTGGCTATGGTGTCTTGAAAAGTGTTACCAACGATCATCAATGGTTCCAAATTGCAACCCTATCAGTCCTCCAGAAGGTAATTGAAAGAGAGAGAGAGAGAGAGAGAGAGAGAGAGAGAGAGAGAGAGAGAGAGAGATACAATACATACAATAAAAGAGATTTTTGGAAAATGCAAAATACACGTTCATGGCAAACCGGCGAAACAACTACTATGCATGCAATTCATACAAGCAATTAACAATGGCAGCAGTTACATCATTTCGAATCTGATCTTGTGATCCTTATTATGATGGCTATGATGAGTGCAGAATTGCCAAAGTAAAGATACCATCTAGGGTAATCATGATCTAGACAAGACGCTCCTGACTCATAAGCATGAGCAATAAAAGACCGAGGACAATACTGAATCTGGCTTATTTGGTGAATTCATGATTAGAGTGAGTAGAGCATCGACGAACTTAAAAAATCAGCAGACGCAAAAGAAACACTACCATGGCAGTAACTTTCTTTGACGTTCACCTTTTGAACATACCCAAAAGCCTTTCCCAAGAGCAAAAGGATTGGTTCGAGTATTGCGGGCTATTGGAGTGCACTATCTTGGACTGGCAGAGTATTTATCCACATCCATTGACGAAAGACATAGCAAAGGAGATTGTGAGGGAGACGTATGGCAATGACCTCAACATCCAAGAGATATGTATGTGTGTAGGTAAAGAGAAGACCTTTCAGTTAATGCCAACACTAATCACAGAGTGGCTTCATGTCGCCAGCACAAGAATCACAACGAGCACAAAATCTGTAGATGCACTAGAAATATGCGGACTGCTGGGCAAGCCATGTTTGGTAGAATATAAGTTCATTGAGCTTTTGGAGCATAATCCAATGAAACCAGCCTATTACTTATGACGATGATTATCAACATGCAGGGTAAACACTATGAAGTTTCACAACAATTTTACACTTTGATGAAAATATCCACCAAAATGCAAGTAAACTAGGCCGAAAGCATATTCTAGAAATTGAAGATGGAGGTTCAAGGTCTATTTAGGAGGAGTAGGAGAGCCGGAAATGCAGTACTAGACTAAAAACTCAGAGTCTTATTTACCTTATTGTTTACAGAGAATCCGACATTCCTACCTCGGGAATGTACTCTAGTACTAGTGAAAGTTTTTCTCCAAATATTGAAGAAAAGGGCTATGGAGCATAAATCAATAGAGGGCACTTCTCAAGACAAGACTACAGGTGATAGAGATGAAGAAGAGCAATCTCAAAGGCAACAGGTGGAGGAGAACCGGAAAGAGGTTGAACAAAGAGCTATGGAGGAAGAGGCTGAAAGGAAGAGGAGAGAGGAAGAGGCAGCAAGGAAGATATTAGAAGAAGAAAAAAGGAATCGACAAGAAGAAGAAGAAGAAGAATCCAAGCGAGCTAAGGAAGAAAAGAAAAGACAAGCAGAAGTGGACGCGGAGAAATAGTGCAATCAGTAGGAACATACAAACCCTATTATGAAAACATCTTGGAAGGTCTGAGAACTTCATACCTTTACTTCTTGCAGGCTTACAGATAAATGGAAACATAATGATGGCATAGTGAAGGTACCTCCCATCAAATGTAGTGGTTATATATATCCCTAGATGTATCCTAATGAACCAACAAGACCATAAATCCTAGGGGACCTAGCTAGAGGAATTCAATGGAGTGCGGTCATATTGGATGAATTGCAAAAGAAGTGTATGGCACTTACTCGACAGAAAGAAGGATGGGAAGTAGAGAATGCAGAAATTTGTTGACTTAGGGTAGAGGTTGAGGAACTCAAAACAGTAAGCACATGGAGAGAGAGAACAATGCATGAGCCTTAGTGGAGAACACTACACTAAAGGTCACAACCAAAGAGAAGGCCAAGGTAGTAGCTCGTCTTCAAGCCAAAACCGCACAAACCCAAAAATTGAAGCAAAAGCTGAAGAAGGCCAATAAACAGTTGATGGCCAAGTTATGGAAAGAAGAGCACGAGATACAAAGGTTAAAGAAAAGGAATAATGACCAGGGTAATGAGATAAAGAGGTAAGATGTATTCATTTTAGAAACGGAAGAGAAGTTGTGAGTGCAGAGCTCGAAGTTTATGGAGCTTGAAGCTAAACCCCACATAGTATTCCAGAGTTAGAAAAGCAGATCGAAATATGGAAGCAGCGATGTGCTAATGCTAATTTGGTCCTGGAAGGAAAGGAGGCTGAAGTAGAAGAATGAAAGAAAAGTGCCTCAATGTTTGAACTGAACGAAGCAATTAGCTGAAGAATATATAGAGAAAATATCGACTATTACCATAGCTTTTGATAATATGTTAGAGAATTTGCAGAATAGAATATCGGAAGTAGAAGTAATGACGGTCAGGTATCGAAGTGCTGGTCAATCATGACCTGATCCGAAAGAGTTTTCTGAAGCAAAAATCTGGTTAGCTAAGGAAAATATAGAGGATATGTTTAAGGAACTTAGATATGACATAGAAAGAAGTATGTTTCCTCAAATGTAGAATAACGATGATGACTTGTGATTCCAATTTTATAATTCAGTGGGTTCGAATCCTTCGTGGATGCCAGTGTTAGCAGCCGAAATGGATGACCATATTTTGTAGTACACTTTGTAATAGGACAAAAGGGAAAAATGTATATGGAGATCTCAATAGTTTTAGTAAGTCTGGAAAATCCGGTGTATTGTTCAATTCCGAAGTGCAGAATGGTGTGAAAAGATTACGAAGAAGAGCGCGGAGTGGTGCATTACGGTGCAGTACTCAGAAGTTTCTCTATGTGCGAGCAGTGATTACCAAAGATTCTCTATGTATTGTGAAGATTTTGAAATCAAACAATGTGTGAAGTTAATTTAAGGAACATTTCAACCATAAACACTATGTATGTATGAATGCACATATGCATACATGCATAAAAATATGTGTTTGTATATACGTATGTATCTATACATATATCTAGACCTTTAGGTATGTATCAAATATGTATGTATGCATGTGTTTGTATATATGCATATATGTAAATCTTTTTTTTTTTATAAAAGGAAGTTCGGCCTTAGCCTAATCTCCCGGACTTTAATTAAAATAAAGAAGAAAAGTTATAGGTGAATGGGACTAGTGCCCATGGGATCCCCCAAATCCCACAATGCAGGGGAGGAGTATGGAAAGCTAGAGGGCATTACAAATGAGGCAGATAAATCTATCATCACCCTCATGTGGGACCCATTTGGGTTTCAACTTGTTGTTTTCAAGGAGATAAATACAGTGATGTCTAAATGGTGGAGATCTTTTATATCGGGAGATTCTTTTACCTAGAAGAAACAAGGATTTCTCGATCGACCATTCCTTAGGAGTTTGGCCAAAATTGACAGCACATCGCTCCCTCCAAATCTTCCAGAGAGTCTCACCCCTAATGGCATTCCATAGCCTCGATGAGCAGCTAGATAACACGTGACTTGGGGCATTCGAAGAATAGGTGAACTAAATCTTCGATGCATCGATGACAACGCTTGCACCATGGCGGCACACCACAGATTTTGTTAGCCCTTGCATTGGACCAGATACCTTTATGCAAGATCTGCCACATGAGAACAGACTTTTTGACCTCAATTAGGGGGTGCCAAATAGACATGAATTTTAGTTCCCACCGAAGTTTGGTCCAAGAAAGGCACCATCTCTTGTTAACAGTGTGGTGAACATCTAAGTTCTCTTTGAAGTTGGGGGTTCTGGATAGCTTCTTACCATTGCTCCATTTGAGGCCCTCCACGCAAGGAAGATCCTGACCGCAGAGTAGGCGGGTAGTTGAGCGGTCCCATGCTAAACACCTGCTTTGAAGAAGAGTCCATTCCTCAAGGGTAACTCTAAGTCTCAGATCCAAATCTTCGAACCTAATCCATTGATTGGTCTCTTGTTTCCAGATTTGTTTCCACTATTTGAACCCCTTTTTCCATAACCGCTTTGCAATTTGGAGGCTCCAAGACTCCACCCCCCTAATGCCACTAATCGGGAACCAGATAGAGCCATTTTGTCTTATCCCAGTCGCCCACTTCCACTCATCACTAATTTTGATGAACTGTTTGGCCTTCTTCCAATTCTTCCATAAAGAACACACGAGGCTAGAGCCTTTAGGGGACACCGGGTGGGGGGAGAACAAAAGCGTGAGAATCCCTATGTCCTTCCAACCAGGATGGCCAACTAAGCTAAGGTCTTTCGTGTTTCTGAAGATCAATTTAGCCCAAGAGGACTCCCTATTGCGCCAAGCCTTGATAAGCCACTTTTCCGCCAGCTTATCAACCAACCCAACGATATCCAAAATTCCCAAGCACCCTGAGTCTTTAGGGCTAATTCAAGTTTTCCATTTGATTTTGGGAATCCCCCTCCTGTTGGGGTCCCTAGTCCAAAGGAACTTTCTGCAGATTCTTTGCACTTTGGCCAAGTCTTTCTCCTTAGGCCTCCAACACGAGATAAAGTAAATAATTGTAGACAACATAAATGTGTTAACAACCATAGCACGCCCTGCCAAGTTGACTTGCATACCTTTCCAATGATTCAGCTTGCTATCCAGCTTGGATAGCACCCAGTTCCAGTGTTGGTCCATTGAGATGTCGAATCCCATCGGAATGCCAAGGAGACGGAAGACTTGACCTCTAGGGATAACTTGACACCCCTGATCCACCAACAATTGGGAAGTAGGTCTGCTGATTGCTCTAAAAGCAATTTTAGCATGGTTGATTTTGGAACCTGACGCCTCACAAAACACCTCAATGCCATTTATATCATTATGCACAAAGGCATTCATGTCATCACCAAAAAGTCTCGCAATCATTTGGCCGTGATTTAGAGGTAGGGAAAGACCCTTGAGATTGTCAGCGTCCATGTGATGCTTTAATAGTATATATGTATGTAAATCTTTATGCACGTATTGAGACATGTATTTATGCATGTGTACTTCTGCTTGCGTGCATGATCATAAATGTTTGTATAAATATATGCATGTATGTATCGGTGTATGTATGTATGGTTGGTATTATATATATATATATATATATATATATATATATATATATATATATATATATATATATATATATATATATATATATATAACGATTTAACATACATCTGTACGAGCATATATTTATTTACTTATATTTATATGTGTGTATTAATGGAATTGGTGGGCATTACTTTACAAGTTTACACTTGATTGCTCTACTGGATCCCACAGAACTTGATTGCTCTACTGGATGCTAACATCTCCGAGAATGAAATTATCGCGGTTATTGATGCCCTTCCTAATGGGAAAAGTTCGGGTCCGGATGGCCTTACCAATGAGTTTTTCAAGTCCTTCAAACATCAGGTGGCCACCCCGCTGCGCCTCGTGTGGCAAGAGGCTCTCTCTTTCGGTGCCCTCCCTGAGTGCCTGAATAATGGCGTCATCAAGTTAATCCACAAACGGGGAGATAAGAACAAAATTGAAAACTGGCGTCCGATTACCATGCTCCAAACTGGATACAAGATAATTGCAAAAGTTATCGCCAACAGAATCTCTTGTCATTTAAAGTCATGGCTGTGCGAGGACCAAAAAGGTTTTATCAAAGGTAGATCTATACTTGAAGCAATTATCGATATTTGGGAAGGCCTTGCTTTTGCTGAGGAGTCTGCTCAAGATCTGGTATTCATTAAGATCGACTTCGACAAAGCGTATGACAGATTGGAATGGGACTTTATTCTTCAATCATTGAAAGACCTTGGATGCAGCCAAAAGTTCACGAAGATGGTTTCCACTCTTCTTAGAAATGCTTCAACTAGAATAAACATCAACGGCAAGCTCTCTGAGCCCATTCGTTTAAAAAGATCAATTAGGCAAGGCTGCCCTCTGGCTCCATTACTATTCGCTATCGCCTCGAATGGACTCAGCTGCCTATTAAAGCATCACATGGACGCTGGCAATCTCAAGGGTCTTTCCTTACCTCTAAATCACGGCCAAATGATTGTGAGACTTTTTGCTGATGACATGAATGCCTTTGTGCATAACAATATAAACAGCATTGAGGTGTTTTGGTGGTGCCTCCACACCTTTTGTGTGGCATCAGGCTCAAAAATCAACCATGCTAAAACTGCTTTTAGAGCAATCAGCGGACATACTCCCCAATTGCTGGTGGATCAGGGGTGTCAAGTTATCCCTAGCGGTCAAGTCTTCCGTCTCCTTGGCATTCCGATGGGTTTCGATATCTCAATGGACCAACGCTGGAACTGGGTGCTATCCAAGCTGGATAGGAAGCTCAATCAGTGGAAAGGTATGCAAGTCAACCTGGCAGGGCGTGCTATGGTTGTTAACACATTTATGTTGTCTACAATTATTTACTTTATCTCGTGTTGGAGACCTAAGGAGAAAGACTTGGCCAAAGTGGAAAGAATCTGCAGAAACTTCCTTTGGACTGGGGACCCCAATAGAAGGGGGATTCCCAAAATCAAATGGGAAACTTGCATTACCCCTAAAGACTCAGGGGGCTTGGGAATTTTGGATATTGTTGGGTTGGCTGACAAGTTGGCTGCAAAGTGGCTTATCAAGGCTTGGAGCAATAGGGAGTCCTCTTAGGCCAAATTGATCTTAAGAAACACGGAAGACCTTACCTTTGTTGGCCACCCTGGTTGGAAGGACTTAGGGATTCTCACGCTTTTGTTCTCCCCCCACCCGGTCTTCCCTAAAGGCTCTAGCCTCGTGTGTTCCTTATGGAAGAATTGGAACAAGGCCAAACAGTTCATCAGAATCAGTGATGAGTGGAAGTGGGCGGCTAGCATAAGACAAAATGATTCTATTTGGTTCCCGATCAGTGGCATTCGGGGGGTGGAGTCTTGGAACCTCCAAACTGCAAGGCAGTTATGGAACAAGGGGTTCAAACAGTGGAAACAACTCTGGAAACAAGAGACCAGCCAGTGGATTAGGTTCGAAGAATTGGATCCGAGACTTAGAGTTACCTTTGAGGAATGGACTCTTCTTCAAAGCAGGTGTTTAGCCTGGGACCGCTCAACTACCCGCCTTCTCTACGGTCAGGATCTTCCTTGCTTGGAGGGCCTCAAATGGAGCAATGGTAAGAAGCTTTCCAGAATCCCCAACTTCAAAGTGGATTTGGATGTTCACCACACCCTTAACAAGAGATGGTGCCTTTCTTGGACCAAACTTCGGTGGGAGCTAAAATTCATGTCTATTTGGCACCCCCTAATTGAGGTCAAAAAGTCTGTTCTCATGTGGCAGATCTTGCATAAAGGTATCTGGACCAATGCAAGGGCAAACAAAATCTGTGGTGTGCCGCCATGGTGCAAGCGTTGCCATCGGTGCATTGAAGATTTAGCTCACCTGTTCTTCAACTGCCCCAAGTTCCGCGTTATCTGGCATCACGTGACCCGAGTTTGGAGACTCACGCGTCAAATCAACTGGCAACAAGTGATGTTGGGTGAGGCGATCGGCTGCTCATCGAGGCTGTGGAATGCCATCAGAGGTGAGGCTCTCTGGAAGATTTGGAGGGAGCGTTGTGCTGTCAATTTTGGCCAAACCCCTAAGGAATGGTCGATCGAGAAATCTTTGTTTCTCCTTCGTAAAAGAATCTCCCGAGTCAAGAGATCACCACCGTTTAGACATCACTGTATTTATCTCCTCGAAAACAACAAGTTGAAACCCAAATGGATCCCACATGAGGGTGATGATAATTTTATCCGCCTCATTTGTAATGCCCTGTAGCTTGCCATACTCCTCCCCTGCATTGTGGGATTTGGGGGGTCCCATGGGCACTAGTCCCATTCACTTGTAACTTTTTCTCTTTATTATAATTAAAGTCCGGGAGATTACGCTAAGGCCGAACTTCCTGTATTTAAAAAAAAAAAAAAAGTTTACACTCCGAAGCTTGGTGAGCATTTTTGTGAAGACCAGTGCGACACGAACTTTAAGAGTTGGTTGGAAGTTCAATGCTTTACGTGGGAAATGCGCAAAAAGTCCAGACAAACGGAATCTCGTGTAAGATCACGTCAATATCAACCCAATGAACCCATGTGCAATAGGATATGTCAATGATAAGGTAGACATGCAATGATAAGGTAGACATGCGTATGATAAGGTAGATTCGTGTCGGCCGGGAAGGAGTTGTACGTCGTAAGATTTTGCTATACATTGCGCAGGGATAGAAAGAGATGGGGCATGCACTCGGCGACATTGATACGAACACGGAAGGCACTGTAAGTCTGTAACGATGCCAAGTACAAATGCTGAAGCTCGGCCATGGAAATCAACTATCTGGAAGAAGACGCACAGGACGAACTGAGCTATGGTTTTGACTGCATTTAGAAAGTGAGCTTGCGTGTTGACTAAACTTAAAGAGAGACTGGAGAGCGACAGCTGATTCCGCGTTGACCTAACTTAAACGTTTGGAAATTGGCATCTCGAAGACTCCATCGCCCAGACAGAGATCAGACACAGATCTTTTTTTTTTTTTTTTTAAATGGAGGTTCAGCCGAAGCCTACTCCCCCAGACTTTAACTTTGAAATTCAACTGTACAAGTGAATGGGCATAGTACTCGTGGGACCCCCCGTATCCCACAAAGCAGGGGTTAGACAAGGTTACAACTGAATGAGACATGGTTACAACTGAGTTTAACTGGCCTAAGCCATAACATGTCCCTGGACCTCCGCCTCAAGAGACCAAAGCTCAACCAACTGTCCTACAGGACGTGGACTTTGACGTCTCTGTCTTTGACGTCTTTAATGCCCAAGATAAAATATTTCTTTCCTCTTGAAAGCTCCAACAAGTTTTTTATGAATATGCCACCACTTTTATTTCCGTGTGCTCTTAAAGATCTGATCAGGTCCTCCGTTTGCGTTTAAACTTGGATTCAAATCTTTCTTTTTATTATATATATATATATATATATATATGCATTCAAGATTTAAAATTCCATCATTCTTCAATGGAATCCTTTAGAATGGATTACATCCAGAGATGTCTTCTCATGAAACTTGAACCTATTATATGCTTGGATCAAACAATTAATGTTCCATTGAGTTTATCTAGAGTATTGACAGAAATCTCTTAGCGTCTCAACAATAAAGCTCTTGAAAGAACTTGCGAATCCTTGATTTCAGCCCTTGAAATACAGTACATTTTACATAGTGGAAAAAATTGCTTTGTGTATTTGGTGTATCCCGAATTCCACGTACAATGGGAATCGTAATAGAGTAATCTACTTTTTCTATTTTCTTCATTAAATGGTAATTAAAATATTAAATGTTTAATGTTCAAATACAGAGAACTATGTATCAGTTATCCAACGGGTGTGGTTTAGCGGTATTGCCTTGTATTTTTAAGCAAAGGTGAGGTTTAACAGTAATGCCTTGTATTTTTAAGCAAATGACTAGGGTTCAAGTCCCACCCAGGGTTGGATGCCTTTGCTCTTAAGAGCATATTCTAAATCTTATGTACTATATCGTGGGTGTGTGTGATTTTAATTCATGTTGTATTCACATCCAACGGGTGTGGTTTACCGGTAGTGCCTTGTATTTTTAAGCAAATGACTAGGGTTGAAAGTGCCTTGTATTTTTAAGCAAATGACTAGGGTTCAAGTCCCGCTCGTGGTTGGATGCCTTTGCTCTTAAGAGCATATTTATTCTAAATCCTATGTACTGTATCGTGGGTGTGTGTGACTTTAATTCATGTTGTACTAAAAAAGAAAACTATGAATCAGATGATAGAGGAGATGTCAACCATGCAACAATGTGAGGGGTAAATACTTTTAATATTTTTATTTTTTATAGTTTGAGTAACACTAACTTAACACACAAACACAAACACACACACACACACACATATATATATATATATATATATATATATATATATATATATATATATATAAAGGAAAATCTGATCACTATCATTATTGTCTCTACGTTTTATACGTTGAATCGCCCTAAATTTAAAAAATATATAAAACTGAGGAATAGATTGAAAATAATTGTATACGAATTTCTATTATCACCCAAAAAAGACTTTTCGAAGAAGTCATAGAATTTTACTAAAAAGAAAGAGGACTTTGTGACAATATATATATAAAGTATCCAACACTAAAAATATTTCATTAAAACTATACTCTCCACGAAAAACTTTAGCCGATGTATTGATTGACGATTGGTCCATATTACCTTACTAAAGTAGATCCTAAATCTAGATATGTGACCATGAGTTTCCAAAGAACTTATAGAGTAAAAAAGAGGATTTAAAAGAAAACTTGTAGAGACTATACATTTCTAGGCAATCCTCTTCTTAAGACTGTGTGTACATGAGGATGCCTATTTGGCAATCCTTGGCATGGCACATGCAGGTGTAGCCGGAGCAAGATGCGCTAAGGTGATCCGTGTTGCAAGACTTTCATGGTCCATCTTTCGTCAAGATACAAAATTCAAGGGATGTAATAGTTGTCAAGAGTGAAGTATATGATAAAACAAGGTGCAATGCCATTAAGACCCATGATTGTTAGTAGATATTTTGCTAACTAGAGAATAGACCGAGTCCACTTAATACCTTGAATGTATCTCTCATGCAGAATACAAAATCATCGCAACATATTATCTCATGGCAACTACCAAGAATGATGTGTATGCTCTAGCCAAATTTCTTTTTGAAATTATTATCCCTAGTTTTGATCTACAAATTTTAATGTTTAGTGATCATGCAACTTTTAATAGATGAAGTGATTGAGTGCTCATCAACACATCTTTTAGTTTTTCAAAAGAGCTTTTTCAACATATAATCCAAAAGCGAATAGACACGGAGAGTTTTCCAACAAAGTATTGTGCATAGTGCTCACAAAGATAGATAATAGTGGAAGAGTTGATTGAGATAAATAACTTCATCATGCTATTCGGGCATGTTCTATGTTATATAAGATCGCTATAGATGCTATCCTTCAAATCAGCTGTATGTTACCAACTTGAAAGGTCACATAAGATCATTAGTGGAATGCCATGAACTCTCTCTATTAGTCCATGATTTAGAGCAACTTCAAAAACGACTCGTCTCAATGTAGTTGCAAGAATCTATGCTTCAAGGAAGCAATATAAAGCCTACCATGTTTAACATATACATGATAAAGATTTGTTAGTAGGATATTTTTTCCTAGTATATTGTGAAAAGATGGATTTGAACTCCGACAAGATGAAGTGGTGTTGCAAAAACTTTGCACTACACCAGCCAAATAAACTCAAGGGATATGTATTGGCCCCTTTTAGATTTCCAAAGGATGTATTAGACACCATATGTACCTTGGAAGATCACTCTCAAAAAGATGAATCAAAATAGATAAGTTGAAGTAGATTCAAGACCAAAAAACTTGCTATTTATGTTCATACACCTGTCGAGTGTTTTGAACAATTCTCTGGCCACAACAGCAATTGACTTGATTCCTTCTGGGGAACTCTTCTTAACTTAGTAAGCTAATAATCTAGAGTTACCTCATAAAAAAATATGGACCACATAAAGAGAAAAGTATTTAACAAGTTGTAGCATCACCCGGATTTTCACGGGCTGTAGCAGTACTCAGACCCGTGAGCAGAGAAATGTTGATATCTCAAGATTTCAAGATGCAATGCTTATGCAATTTTGTAGGAAATACTAGACCCTATGTGGATTCTATCAAGCTTTGAATCATGGAAAATGATGAACTACACACTGAGAACCAGCTCTGAGAAAAACACTGATCTGATGGAGTGCTGACAGAGAAGTAGAATATGAAGCGGTATAGGCGACTTCAAATGAACATAGATCACGACTCAAAAACTCAAATGCAATGAAAATTTGTGACTATATAGTAGAGGGAAGGATCAAAAGTTACCAACTTAAATCACTAAAAAGGATGCATCAAGCTCAGAGAATCATCTCTGCAATCTGGTTGAGAAAACTGAGAGATATATAGTGAACATAACACTTGCAAAAGCATGAAGCTATGGACACAAATGATCATGAAAATGAATGTATATTGATTGTAAGATACAATGGACGTAATAATACATATGTGTTTCTTGAAACCACACTCTGATATGGCATGAAGCCTTGCTCATAGATGTACTAAAACCACGACTAGAAGGCCATGTATATATAGTCATCTTTGGAGCCTAATTTTGAATTTGAATCTCTCCTAAAATCACTCTCCAATATTTTAGTGATTGATTCTCCTACTCACTCAATCACAAATTCGTGGCTTTCTCCTTCCTAATAATCAAGTGGACTTAATCACTTAGATTCCTTTACTTTTACATCAAGTAAGTACTCAAAAATTACAAGAGGGAGTTCACAAGTGAACTCTACAAGGAGTTGACATTTTCTTTAGATTTCTAAGTCTTTTGATGACTCAAGCCATCACTTGCTTTTGCCATGGACTTATTCCAACAGCTCCCCCTCAATTTAAGTGATCTTGAGGTCTTCAATCTTCCAAGATTACCTACAAACCAATCATAGCCTTGAATTTTCAAAGCTTTGCACCATCCAATGCTTTGGTTAGAATATCTGCACATTGTTGATGAGTGGACACATAAGTTAAGTGAATTTCCTTGCTCACAATCTTCTCTCGTACATAGTGATAATGTACTTCAATATGTTTAGTCCTTGCATGAAAAATTGGATTGACAGCCAAGTGAATGGAGCTCATGTTGTCACCAAAAATATAAGTTGGAGTCCCAATCTCCAATCAAAGATCTGTGAATAGTGTCTTCATCCACATTGCTTCTTGAGTAGCTATGGCAAGACCTCTGTATTTATCTTCAGCGGAAGAGAGTGCGACTGTGGGTTGCTTCTTGGATGACCATAAGACAAGTTTTGAACCTGCAAGGGTAAGATATCCTGAGGTACTCCTTCTGGCTTCCTTGGACCCAGCCCAATGTGCATCATAGAACAATTTAAAACTTAAGTCAGATACATAAGGGTAATATAACCCTTCATTCATGGTCCCTTTGAGATATCTCAATATCCTTTTGGCAGCCTCCATGTGAGGTTTCCTGGGTGTGTGCATAAATTGACTTAGCACACTCACACTACAACATATATGAACCCTTATCAATGTGGCATAGTTCAAGCTACCCACAAGGTTTTCATAACTTTTCACATCTTCTATGAGTTCACATTCATGTGAGCTCAATTTATGATTAAACTCCATTAAAGTATCTGCAATCCTGCAATCTTGCATCTTCAATTTTTCCAAGATGTCTTTGATGTGCTTTCTTTGAGTGACAAACAAACCATGATCTCTGTATAAAACTTCCAATCCTAGGAAGTAGGTAAGTGAACCCAAATCACTTATCTTGAATTCTTCTCTTGTCTATTATTTGATTCTCTTCATGCAATCTGTATCATTTCCTATAAGTATAATATCATCTACATAGACACACAAATAGATGACTTCAGAATTACTTCTTTTTATGAATAGTGATGGATCTGCCTTGCTAGGTTGAAATCCTTTGTCTTGCAAGAATGAGACAAGCCTATGATTCCAAGCCCTTGGGGCTTGTTTGAGTCCATATAAAGCTTTATTAAGTTTACACACATAATCAAGATATATGTGATTCACAAAACCAGGTGGTTGTGCCATGTATACCTCTTCTGTTATCCATCGATTAAGAAATGCATTTTTTACATCCAATTGAAGTATCTTCCAATTCTTGGAAGAGGAAATACTAAGGAAAACCCTAATTGTAGGCATCTTTCCATAGGAGAGAAGGTCTCCTCATAATCAATTCCCTGCCATCTGTGTTCTTCTTCAATTTGTAGATCCATCTTGAGCCTATCACTTTCATTGACGGAGACTTGGGAACCAACTCCCAAGTGTTATTCTCCTCAAGAGCTTCAATTTCTCTTTCCATTGCATGCCTCCATTCTGATTTCTTCTTTTCTTCCTCAAATGTTGAAGGTTCTTCTTGATTTATGTCATGTGCTAGATATATTGAATGTTTAGTGACTAGAGAATTATCAAACACATACCTTTTTGGTTTTCTTTTCTCCCTCATGGACCTTCTTCGGCCATTATATGATGATTTTTAGGTAAGATGATTATCCACATGAGCCAAATATCTTTTGAAGCATGAAAAGACTTCATCTTTGTGTTTCATAAAGTATAATGTAGTCCATCTACTAAAATCATCAATGAAGGAGACATAATACCTTGATCCAGCTATTGAAGCATCCTTGCTAGGTCCCCATACATCTATATGAACCAAATCCAAGAGATCTCCATGCATATATCCTTTCTTCATGAATGGTAACCTATGAGACTTTCCAAATCGACATGCACTACACTTATAAAACATGTGTTGTTTTGACAAGTTAGGGAGTTCAAGTACACTTTGGTCCCTGCAAATTTGCATTAATGCTCTTTCACCAACATGTGCTAACTTTTTGTTCCATACTTCCAATTCTGTGAGTGTCTGACTACCATAATTAAAGAGAGCAATGTTCCTAGTGTCTTGTAATTCAAATGTGAAAAATCTACATGTCTTTTCACCCTTTGCAATTCTCCTGGATCCTTGACTTGGATTCTCAACAAATGCTCCTCCTCTTGTGAACCTGACTTGAAACCCTTTCTCTACCATCTGCCCAACAATTATCAAATTCTTTGTAATGGTAGGGCCATAGAGTACCTTACTGAGTAGGTTGATGTTTCCATCAAGTGCTTTGACATTTCCTGTCTTTTCCACCAAGTGTCTTGTACCATGACCTGTCTTCACTTCATGCTTGTTCCTTAGATCTTCTAAATTTGATAGGAGGGCCACATTTCCTGCCACATGATTGGAACAACCTGAATCTATGTAGAAAATATGCTCATCACATTTACCTTGTGGCATGGTCATATTCATGATTAACAATGAGTCCTCTTGATTTGAGTCTTCTATGTAGTTATTGAAGTCTCTTCTTCCCCTATTGCCTCCTTGATAGTTTGAATGGTTGTAATTGTTGTGATTGCCATGGTGATTGTTGAACATTCCTCTTGAGTAGCCATGAATTCCTCTATTGTAGCCTCTGCCTCTTTGATTCCTGGAGTTCCCAAAGCAATTTTCAGTTGTATGATTAGTTAATCCACAAATAGAGCATGAGTTAGAGTCTTGGGATCCCCCCCTGCCTGGCCTTTGTCCTCTGCCTCTACCTCTACCATGTCTTCCTCTACGTGCATAGCTAGCTTGATGTGTACTTGCTTCATCATCCTCTTTCTTTCCTCTTCGTTTGTTTTCTTTGGACTTGGTTTTATCATTATACAAGGCAGAAGATTGATTACCTTTGGAGCTTTCTCCATTCTTGATAAGCTTAGCCTCTTGAGTAAGTAGTTGTCCTATGAGTGTACTGAAATCTGGTACATGCATATCCATGTATAGATCCATAGGTGTGGTGAATGCTTCCCACTTGTCATCTACCTTCAAGCCATTAATGACCTGCCTTACAATTTGTTCTTCATCTATCACCTCACCAATGCTTCCCAATTGATCTGCTATGTCCTTGAGCTTTGTGACAAAATTAGTCACATTTTGTTTGGGAGCTTTCTTGAGTGTTGTGAAGTCCAACCATAGTTGATGCTTCTTGGCCTTTGTACTTGAAGAGAAGAAGGCTTCAAGTGCATTCCACACTTTGTGAGATGTTTTACAACTTCTAATGTGAGGCCAAAAAAAATATGAGATATAGTTAAGGAGATAAGACCTTTCAAGTGCATCCTTGGAACATCATGTGCTCAATCTTTCTTGCTCTTCTTGTGTTGGTTGACCTTTGTTTCTGAAACTTGGCATAATTTCATCTCCAACTATATAACCATATAAATTCCTTCTTTGAAGATAAGCTTCCATCGTTAATGATCAGGCTGAGTAGTTACCTCTATTCAATTTGTCAATTGATGAAGGAGATCCATCTGCCATGTTGTCCAACCTTGCTCTGATACCAGTTTGAAGAGATGGATTTGAACTTGGAGAAGATGAAGTGGTGCTACACAAACTTTGCACTACACCAGCCAAATAAACTCTAGGGATATGTAGTGGACCCTTTTAGTTTTCCAAAGGATGTATTAGACACTCTATGTACCTTGGAAGATCACTCTCAAATAGATGAATCAAAATAGATAAGTTGAAGTAGATTCAAGACCAAAAAACTTGCTATTTATGTTCATACACCTTTCCAGTGTTTTGAACAATTCTCTGGCCATAGCAACAATTGAATTGATTCCTTTTTGGAACTCTTATTAACTTAGTAAGCTAACAATCAAGAGTTATTTCATAAAAAATGATGGACCACATAAAAAGAAAAGTATTTAACAAGTTGTAGTATCACCCCGATTTTCACTGGCTGTAGTAGTACTCAAACCCATGAGTAGAGAAATGTTGATATCTCGAGATTTCAAGATGCAATGCTTATGAAAAGTATGGACATTCTATCAAGCACATTCTATCAAGCATTGAATCATGGAAAAGTATGTACTACACACTAAGAACCAGCTCTGAGAAAAACACGGATCTGATGGAGTTTTGATAGAGAAATAGAATATGAAGAGATATAGGTGACTTCAAATGAACATAGCTCAGGAAATTTGTGAGTATATATTAGATATAACGAGAAAACGTTATCAAATTTAAACCAGTGAAAATGATGCACCAAGCACAGGGAAATTATCTCTGCAATCTGGCTGAGAAAACAAAGAGATATGGCAGTGAACAGTACACTTGCAAAAGCATGAAGTTATGGAAACAAATGATCATAAAAATGAATGTATATTGATTGTAAAGTACAATGGACATATTGGTAAATATGTGTGCCTTGAAACACTCTGATATGGCATGAAGCCCTGCTCATAGAGGTACTAAAACCACGATTAGAAGGCCATGTATATATAGTCATCTTTGGAGCCTAATTTTGAATTTGAATCTCTCCTAAAATCACTCTCCAATCATTTAGTGATTGATTCTCCTACTTACGCAATAAAAAATTTGTGGCTTTTGTCCTTCCTACTCATCAAGTGGACTCAACCACTTAGATTCCTTTACTTTTACATCAAGTAAGTACTCAAAATTACAAGAGGGAGTTCACAAGTGAACTCTACAAGGAGTTGAGTCTACAAGGAGTTGACATTTCCTTTGGATGACTCAAGCCATCACTTGGACTTTCCATGAACTTGTTCCAACATATATACTCAAGTAGCATGCGAAAATGGGGCTATGGACATATGTTAACCTCTTCTCTAATAATTGCTTCCTAGCACTCTCTTGCTCAGTACTCTACACAATTATATTACACCCTACAGACCGGAGATCAACTATGGGCTCTTGGCTACAACAAACTTGATGTAGGTCCCTTACATTTTCCATCACTAACTTTGTCTATCCTTTAGAATCTTGAATAGTACTTACTATACTGTCGAGATTTGTAATTGAAATTGTGTATGACTTTTTCGTACATATGGTACACAAAAAATCACCATATGCTAATATCATCACCAAACATAGTCAACAAAATTTATTTGCACTATAATGATTGTATAGCTCCACAATTATAGCACTTCAATAGAAAATTCAACAAAACAACTTGTACGATACTTATACAGATAATTAATAAAAAATAGAAAAAGTTACATAGAAATTTGTTCTCCACTATTGTGCTTGAAGCACCACTCGCAGAATCATGCCTTGTGTTGTTTCTTCACAAGGCTGATAGTCATTTTTACTAGAAAGGTGTTGTGAAGGGATAGCATCCCTTTATATTTCTCAATAATGCAATCAATTACGTACTGGCATGTATGGTGGACTTGAACCCAGAAAGAAGGAAAATAATGACCTACATATTCTGAGCCAAAACAAAGTTAAGTTTCTTGTGCTCATCAGAATTTGATAAATCTTCTTGGATGCCGATCCAAATTTTTTCTCTAGGTTCAATAAATCTCTATTGTATTTTTGTCTACACAACACAAACAATGGCACAAAGTGTAGCTTGATCCATCAATATATCATCTTCACAAGGTTGCCCTATCGTGCCCACAATAGACAAAATAGCTTTGGAAGATGTGACAACGAGTTGCTCCTAAATTTCTTCTTGTCTACAAAAGTCCTATTTCAAAAATTCATGTTCATTTTTCTTTAATTTTTATGCTTTGATGTGTGCTTCACACACTGCTAACACTGCCACTTGGTGGTCGACACGAACTTGTTATAATTATCATATGAGGTGTATAGCTTTCACTTTAAGGATTAAATTAGTAAACCAAAACTAAACAACTTCTGTTCATAAACTTTCCACTTGGTCCATGACCTATTGTAGACCATATCTAGTTTCTTCCAAAAAAAACATTTAAGTACTTTATTTTCCATTATCAAATCCTAAATGTCCGCTTTGTGCTTCTCCTTAGTATCTTGTAAATTGTGGGATCATGCATCCACACCCACATTCTCTAAAAATTTCTTTGAAACGTTGTTTCAAGTATGCTAATCAAGGCTTAGCTTGTGCCATACTGGCTTGAGCATCCTAAGGTCAATGGACTATGAAAAGAGATGGCTTTCTTGCATGGCATTTGTGACCAAAACGTGAAAGAGGGTGGAAGCAAGGGACTTGGGGTAGCTAGTCCACCACATCATATCACTAATGACCCAATCATATACATGTTGGAGAAACATTGAAGCAAAAGTAGTGAATCGAGACTAAAATAATCATTCCCACCAAAACATCAATATCCATCATTAGAATGAGGAGGGGAAAAATATGGGGATAAGGCAGGGCAAAGGAGGAGGAAGGATGTATAGCAACAAAGGACTCTGTAGAAGATGGTGAAGAAGAAGAATAAGGGAAATCAATGATTGAGGGAATAGAGCACTGGAAGGAGGTTTTTTAAATGTGTGGTATGTTGAGAATATGAGAGTACATCTCCCTTTTGTATCTTGGACTCACTCTATTTCTACTCCATTTCCATTACATTTCCATTTTATATTATATCCTTTGTATTTGGGTACCTTGCCATTTGTTCTACCATTGTATTCATTCTCCTTTGAGGGGAATTATCCCACATGAGATGTACTTTTGAGAGGCCCTCCCAAATCTACATAAGAAGGGCCTCTCCCCCCATTCGTACTTGGTTAGAAGCTTAAGGAGCCTATTCCATGCTCTTGGCAAGATCATTTCTAATCCATCTGAGTTTAGCCATTTCTTGGTCTACTCACTTTGAGTTTTTCATACTCTTTCGTTTGCGAGTACACTCTTCTTTTCAATTTGCTTTTGCATGTGGACTCTCTACATGGTATTAGAGCACTAGGTGGAGGTCTTGGTGGTGATTTTGGTGGTTGTTTTGGTGGTAGTGCTAGTAGAGCTTGGTGATGTGGCTCTCCAATCATTGGAAGTCTTTTTCCATCCTTTTGTGCTCTCTTTGGGTTATTTTGCCCATTTTCCCACCCTCCCACCCCTTCTTCTTCACTAGTTTGTTCATGATTTACCCCCATTTTCCCTCCCTCCCACCTTCTTTATGGTAATCATATGTTCATTTGATGCCATTTAATGGATTTTGTATTGGATCTCAAAGATTTGCAGTGTTTATAGATACTCTTGGGAAGAGATCCTTTGTCCAGTCTTGTATTACGTGTTCATATCCAACTTAAACCCATCATTTTCTTTACCGAATTAAGCTCAATTGATTCTATTATTGTCTCATAGGCTACTTCAGAATGTGCATCCCTGTAATACTTTGTTCTATCATCATCTGCAATATTCTTTTGTCCACCCATAGTCTACACTTTGCTGTTGGTAGAGAAGATCACTAGATGTGCAAGGAGCTTTTTGTCAACATGGTTCATTGTGTTTGTGTCCTCTATGCGAGTGCACAACTTATGAGATTGTGTTTGTGTCCTCTATGCGATTGCACAACTTATGAGATTAACTTTTCACTATATCTCCGAATGCCATCTCAGAGCGAGAAGGGACAAATGATGAACTCAAGCATGTTCAGGTTCAGCAACAATCTTCAAAGACGCCACTTAGCTAGTTGAAACAATGGTGTTGGAAAGATCTAGCCTATTCATGTCTTTTTTTTACTCGATTTTGTGTATGTGCAGATCTACATCTACTAGTGCACACAGTGCAAGACACTCTCGAGTTCTATAGCACTCTATTTATGCTATGTCTCAGAGAGAGCACGAGAGAGAGAGAGAATTAGACTCTTTGTGATTCTATGAAAACCATTTGGCAAAACAGTGTAACACTATCTGCACTAATAGTGAGAAGTCATCAACTCACCACCCATGAGTGCTCATTGTTTGAATTCTCCTTCTAATGAAGAGAGATCTAGGGTTGGCTCATACTGTTATCATCCAGCATTAGGGATCAGTTGTGGTTCCTAAGGGCAATTGAACAGCAAATGCCTCTGGTCTCTCAACACACAAAGAGAGAGAGAGAGAGAGAGAGAGAGAGAGCAGTTCCATCGCATTCATGATGCATGTGTCTTTGCATTAAGGGACCAAAGCACATTGTGCCATGCATGTATTGCTAGCTTCTGATCTTAGCACCACTCCTCGCCACACATGTATTGCTGGCTTTTCATCTCTGCACCACTCCTATCCTCTCTGATTATCAATTGTTGTGGTTCTTTCCCTCCAAGATTTTCACAAAGTTAGAGAGCTATTCTGTTTGTGCATGCATGTAGAGTAATTTTGCCTTCAAAAATATCTTAGCATAGAAATAGTGATAGTGTGAGAAATATCACTTGGGATCCTCATGAATTGATTGATTGAGTTGCACATATTTTAGCTCATCGATGATGACAATTCGAATAAGCTATAGATGGGATTGGCACATTATTTCATTATGTAAGTGATGATGTTCTCCATTCGATTCACATGATTCCCTTAATGAGAATTTTTGGGTGCTTCTTTCATACTTTTAATATGATAAGATAAAGATATCTAAGCAAACTATTTAATCCAATTCTTCCATTTGAGCATTTATCTCAAAGTACATTTTTGTTGAAAACTACATTAGGCCCGTTGAAAATATGTAACAAGTCTTCAAAAAAAAGGAAAAGGAAGAGAGAGTCATCACAATACTATTGTATCAGAAAGAACTTATGACCACTCTAGTATTGTGGTAAATCACATTCAGAGGACATTGTATACTACCAAAATGGGTCCATGGCATTATTTTTCTTCACTTAAGAGTATTTTTGATTGCCACTAACATCCGTTATTAAGGATTGTTCTACTCAAGGTTCACTTACATTGTGGATCGCATTTGGCTCCCCTTACAAAGGGGTTATTTTTGTATTTTCCAAGGAGCTTATTTCCCATAAGGATCTAAATCCCTTACCTTTTTGGGGACATCATTTTTGTTGGTGCAATATGAACAATCCTACATACGTGGTTATCTATCCACAAGTTTCCATATATCCTCATGCATATTCATGGGAATGCCCACTTGTAAAAGCTTAATTCTATCCTTTGTAAAAGTGCATATGTAAATCGCTTTTTCAATCACAAGTTGTTAGGAGAATCAATTACGAGATTTATTTGGTGAGATTGAAGGATTGAAGTCTTAAACTTTAGGTACATTTTTTGGTAGAGTTTGAATTTCAAAATTCAAAAGATGGCTCCAACTTGAGCTACAAAAGAAGACACAAAAATGTGCATGATGACAACCCGATTTCGAGAGATAATCAGAGGGATTTCGAGTGGATATTGAACTCACACTATAGCTCTACCATTGCAATCATATTGTGCAATCATTCATTACCAATATCATTGTATTTTTAGTGCATTAACACATACATTTTGGTTATGTTTCATTTTGTCTTCTCTGTCATGAACCACTCAGAACAGTGCGCTTCTCTAATCCATTTCTTAGTGAACACCTGATTGTTTTCAGTGATTTAACTTGTTAAAGATTCATTAAACAGTCTATTTGCATGCTACAAATTTTCAGCTCAATAGCTTTCGTCATTATTGAGTAATGTTAAAAATAGTGCTCTCTCGTTTGCATTTTGTTCAGCTCCTAAAAAGTCGGGATACACCCCATACCTGGTAAAGATCATTCTCATTGCATAGTTTATCATTTCAAGTGAAATAACTTGTGAAATTTATCTACCTTAGTCAATTACATTTTCCCAAAAGGATTTTGTTACCAGGAAAGGAGTAGTGTTCATTTCTCGGAGCAGGTGTAGTGACCAAAACAATAAGTTTTTGGCTCATAGTGAAACTCCAAGTTATCTGTTTTGATCCAATGATTTGAGGATCATCCTCCAAATCACTTGGGTGATTATTTGTGGGTTTTGGAAATTTCATGAGCTTTAATTTGTACTCCTCAACTCATTTTTGGCTGATGTGAAGCAGGAATTTGCAGCACCATCTCATCTCTTTGAAGGTTCCATCATCTCCTCCAAAAATGGTATCAGAGCAACATCAAGGTAAAATGGGAGATGGATTTCCATCATTCATTTATAAATTGAATAGGTGAAATTATCCAACATGGTCTTAAGGATGATGGCTTACCTCCAAGGAAGAAGCTTGTATAGATACATCTGTGGAGATGAAGAAATGCCAACCTTTAGAAGCAAAAACCAACCTACAAGAGAGGAGCAAGAAAGACTAGTTCTATGGTGTGCAAAGGATGCTCTAGCTAGGTCTTACATACCCAATTCAATCTTTGAATTTTTTTGTACCTCATAACAGGAATTTTAAGACCTCCCAAGAGACATGGCAGGTACTATCTTCATACTTCTCATCAAATACAAGGGCAGAAAAGAACCAGCTTTGGATGGAGTTCACAACCTTGAAGACACAACCAAAGCAAAGTGTAGCTGACTATGTGACCAAGATGAAGGATGTATTTGATCAACTTGGGAGTATTGGAGAAGAAATAAAAGAGGAGCAGATAGTAAGGCAAATCATAAATGGCATCAAGGATAAGGACAAATGGGAGTCTTTTACCACAACAATGGACCTATATATGGACATGAGATACCTGACCTCAATACATTGATGGGGCAACTCTTCACACATGAGACAAAGCTCAACAAGAATGGAGATACTTCTAGAGGTAGAAAAGAGGTACTAGAGGAAGGGGCGAAGGAGGAAAGCAAGGTAGGGGGAGACCATATAATTCTTCACCTTGCAACATTTGTGGCTTGACCAATCATATCGCATATTAATGCTTTAGGAACACATAATTAAAGAGGAAGGGGCTTCCATAGAGGAGGCTAAGGACAATCAAGAGGCGGGTTCAATAATGGAGGAAACAACTACCATCACAACTACAATCAAGGAGGCTTCAGAGGAAGGAGAGACTACAACAATTATATAGATGACTAAGAGGATTCTCTATTGCTAATGAATATGACAACCAAGCAAGGTAAAGATGATGAATACCTATTCTATATTGATTCTGGTTGTTCTAATCATGTAGCTGGCAATGTAGCTGTTGGGGGATTCTTAGACAAGAAGGAGTTTGAGGGTTTGTAGGAGAAAAGGGAAGAAACAAGAAGAGAAAATACACCTGGAAGCTTCTGCCGATTGATTACAGTAAGACAATTACAATGTTTGAAGTACAAGACAAGCCAATACCTCTGTGCGCAATCCCACAGAGCGCCCAATTACAAAATACCAAATATCCCAAAGTCTTCTTGCTGCCGGCCTCCTCTGCACCAGACCTCCACCTGCTTCAAGCTTATCCTTGTGCACACCTTGCACCAAGCTTCCACAAAGGGGGAGGAGTGAATACCTTCTGTCGGCACGCGCACACTGCAATGGGACCTTGAGATACTTGGGGGGACTAGCTAGCACTCTCTGCACAATCCCTTAGGCACTCCACCGGGCGTGCCAAATTTTGTTGGGGGATTCTTAGACAAGAAGGAGTTTGAGGGTTTGTAGGAGAAAAGGGAAGAAACAAGAAGAGAAAATACACCTGGAAGCTTCTGCCGATTGATTACAGTAAGACAATTACAATGTTTGAAGTACAAGATAAGCCAATACCTCTGTGCGCAATCCCACAGAGTGCCCAATTACAAAATACCAAATATCCCAAAGTCTTCTTGCCGCCGGCCTCCTCTGCACCAGACCTCCACCTGCTTCAAGCTTATCCTTGTGCACACCTTGCACCAAGCTTCCACAAAGGGGGTGGAGTGAATACCTTTTGTCGGCATGCGCACACTGCAATGGGACCTTGAGATACTTGGGGGGACTAGCTTAGCACTCTCTGTACAATCCCTTGGTCACTCTCCATGCACTCCTTCACTTCCACTTCTCTGCGTCGCACATTGGTGACTCTTTCACTTCTCCCTCTTGCTTCCTTAGACTATGCTCTCTTGCTTACTCTAAGATTGGTCCAAGAATGGCCTTGCCTTGATTTGAGTGTGTCGATCACGTACGCTCCTAACTGCAATGGTATCTTGGTGCTCACTTTGATGTCCCAAGATTGTCTTACCAAGTGGCAGCCAACGACTCACTGTTTTGTCCTGTAGTGACTTTAGACAAAAACCCAAAATTTTAATGGGGGGGCCATACTTTCACCTGTGCGTACGTTGCCGCTTCACATACCTTCACATTTTCTTTTAAGTCCTCACTTTTGCACCTAAGGGGGGGTTCACCTGAACCTTCCAAAAATACTTTAAAACACACTTTGAACCTTAGGGAAATTAGAGAAAATACCTCTGCAACCTGCAACCCACTTTCTCCAATTTACCCTTTGTGGACAATTAATTGTGCACTACCTGTGCACTTTGACACCTACACTTTAGCACTTTGACTTTGTACCTGTTGACTTTGACCTTGACCTTGTTGACTTTGACTAGTTGACTTTGACCTTGACTTTGACTACAGTTGACTTTGACCAACATGACTTTTATGGGCTCAATAGTTGCCCACCACCTAATGTGCTCTCCGTCCCGGAGAACTATAGCTAAAACTCTGATCACCATGAAAATAGAGCTACAAAGACTTGAATAGGACATCTGAGCAGCAACCAATTCCACCAAAAGCAGGAGAGAACAAGCACCAGAGAAGAACCAAAAGTGGGATTTTGGAATGGAAAAGCAAAAAAAGGGGGGCAATGGGAGGGTAGAAAGGAAGGGGAAGGGAGGGTTGAGGGTGCGAAGATGGATGGGGCATGGAGGGTTAAGGATGTGGCTGGGCATATTGGTAAAGGGTGGGATTGTGAGTAGGAATCAGGGGTCGGGAGGAGGCTAAAATGATCAAACTGGAGGGCTACAGAGGGTACATATGGGATATTATTAAACATAAGGTAAGACAAGGTGAGAATAGACCATTTGGACAAATTGGTGAAATAAAAACATGTGATAAAGGTGTTCAAAACATGTGTGTTTGGACCAAAAGTCATAGAAAAAGTGGGAATTTGTAAAAATAAAGTCAAAAATTGAGTCCAAAGGTGCCAAAAAACATGAAAATGACTCCATTTTCGGAAAAAACGGCCAACCGAAGCACGATCCAGAGCCAAAAGCTTTTAGCCATTAAAATTTAAAAAAAAAATAAAAATTAAATTATATATATATAATAAAAATTAAAAAACGTGTTTCCCTTGCCTTTTTTTTGTTTTTTGTTTTTTTTTGGAACGCCCATATGGAAAATAAATAAATAAAGTAAGTAAAAACAAAACAAATAAAATAAATAAAATAAAAAGAAAAAGAAAAATATGAAAATAATAATAAAAAAAACAAAAAATAAACAATAATAAAAAAAGAAGAAAAATAAAAATAAAATTGGTGGGGGGGGGCTGTCAGAACGGGGGGGGGGAGGGGGGGGGGGGAGGGGGGGGGGGATGGATGAACGGGGGGCGGGGGGGGGGGGGGGGGGGGGGGGGGCTGTCAGAACGGGGGGCGGGGGGGATGGTCGGTGGTGTCGGTGGGGTGGGGGGGGTGGGGGGGGGGTGCGGGGGGGGGGGGGGGGGATGTCAGAATGGGAACGGGGGGAGGGTTTTTTTTTTTTTCAAAAAGAAGAAAACGCCTTGGGGGGCTTTTTTTTTGTTTTTTGTTTTTTTTTTAATTATTTAATTTTTTTAAATTTAATTATCCAAAAAACAAAGAAAAATACTTGAAAAATCTAAATAAATTGCAAAAAAATCCAAAAAATCTTCAAAAAATTCCGAAAAAATTTCCTAGAGTGTTAGACCAGTTTCTTCACTCAAAACCACAGAGAGCTTCCTTTATTCCTCAAATTTGGCAAGAAAAAGACTCATGAAAAAGGAGAAAAATTATAGAAAAATTCTAAAAATTGCTTGAAAAATGCTGAAAAAATTCCTAAAAAATCCCAAAATTGTACATTCGCAAAGTTGATGAAATGGCTACTAAATTTGCTAAAAACGCAAGAAACAAGCATGAATTGGATAAAGAAAACTATTAAAACTTAAGTAAAAATGACGAGAAAAGACTATCTACAACCTGGACAAATTTTGCAGGTTCCAGGTGATCCAAAAATCTTCACTTTTGTTTATGATAGGCCTTGAGCCTTGTATTGTTGACTCAGAGAGACTCCTCCATAATCTGCAATTGTACTACACTTCATTGATTTTGTCTTCTCCTTGGGCACATTGGTCATCTGATAGGGGTACCCTAAATCCTTCATTAGAATGTTATCTCCTCCAGCAACTTTATGACTTAATCTGCAAAAGTTTATTTTGATTATTCTAGCTTCTTCATCCAGTGGAACCCTATGTTTCCAAAGACTTGCAGGTGCTCCTTCCACATTCTTGTAAAGCCCTGCACTTGCTATCATTAAACTTGACATAACAATTGATATCCATATCAGGATCCATAAAACAGTGGCCATTGACATATGATTTGAAGCATCTTCATCACGGCTACACTTAAGGAGTACTTTGCTTTTCTTCTCTTTTCCATGGCCTTTGACTGAGACTGTTTCAACCTGAGTGATTTCCTCTTTTTCTTCATGTGCTTCTTCTCTACTTGAGTTTGGGAAAATTCCATAGCAGGAAGATGGGTCTTCTGCATGGAGCCAAGCCAACATGTTTCCATCTTCATATAAATCTGCTCCTTCAAATAGATCTGCTTCTGGGTTGTCCACCACTTCTTCTTCCATACAAATACCAATTGTCTGCATCATACTAGCATTTCTCTGATTGTCTGGTCCTTCTTCTAAAATTATCTGGTGCAACTCTTTTCCCTCCTGCTTTACCCACATTGTGTCTTTGCCCCAGTCATGCAACACACTGGCATGCCTTAACCAAGGTCTCCCAATTATCAGGGGGAAACTTCCTTCTACCTATGGTAGCCTTAAAACAACAAAGTCCAAGTTAAAGATGGTACCTTGTATTTTGACTGGAACTCCAGGGACCACACCAATAGGCCTTACTATGCTTTGGTCTGCCATTGTTACAGTGAAGTTGGCAGGTCGTGAAGGGTATAGTCCAATCTTTTTCATGGTATATTCAGGCATCAAGTTAATGCCAGAACCACCATCCACAATAACTCCTTGAAACTCATGACCTTTAATAGAGACTATTAGTCGAGGGCTCTTGTAATCTGTGAGGGGTGCTTCCCCTAAACATTTATCTTTATGCATAACAGCAGCCTTTGTATAGATACATCTGTGGAGATGAAGAAATGCCAACCTTTAGAAGCAAAAACCAACCTACAAGAGAGGAGCAAGAAAGACTAGTTCTATGGTGTGCAAAGGATGCTCTAGCTAGGTCTTACATACCCAATTCAATCTTTGAATTTTTTTGTACCTCATAACAGGAATTTTAAGACCTCCCAAGAGACATGGCAGGTACTATCTTCATACTTCTCATCAAATACAAGGGCAAAAAAGAACCAGCTTTGGATGGAGTTCACAACCTTGAAGACACAACCAAAGCAAAGTGTAGCTGACTATGTGACCAAGATGAAGGATGTATTTGATCAACTTGGGAGTATTGGAGAAGAAATAAAAGAGGAGCAGATAGTAAGGCAAATCATAAATGGCATCAAGGATAAGGACAAATGGGAGTCTTTTACCACAACAATGGACCTATATATGGACATGAGATACCTGACCTCAATACATTGATGGGGCAACTCTTCACACATGAGACAAAGCTCAACAAGAATGGAGATACTTCTAGAGGTAGAAAAGAGGTACTAGAGGAAGGGGCGAAGGAGGAAAGCAAGGTAGGGGGAGACCATATAATTCTTCACCTTGCAACATTTGTGGCTTGACCAATCATATCGCATATTAATGCTTTAGGAACACATAATTAAAGAGGAAGGGGCTTCCATAGAGGAGGCTAAGGACAATCAAGAGGCGGGTTCAATAATGGAGGAAACAACTACCATCACAACTACAATCAAGGAGGCTTCAGAGGAAGGAGAGACTACAACAATTATATAGATGACTAAGAGGATTCTCTATTGCTAATGAATATGACAACCAAGCAAGGTAAAGATGATGAATACCTATTCTATATTGATTCTGGTTGTTCTAATCATGTAGCTGGCAATGTAGCTGTTGGGGGATTCTTAGACAAGAAGGAGTTTGAGGGTTTGTAGGAGAAAAGGGAAGAAACAAGAAGAGAAAATACACCTGGAAGCTTCTGCCGATTGATTACAGTAAGACAATTACAATGTTTGAAGTACAAGACAAGCCAATACCTCTGTGCGCAATCCCACAGAGCGCCCAATTACAAAATACCAAATATCCCAAAGTCTTCTTGCTGCCGGCCTCCTCTGCACCAGACCTCCACCTGCTTCAAGCTTATCCTTGTGCACACCTTGCACCAAGCTTCCACAAAGGGGGAGGAGTGAATACCTTCTGTCGGCACGCGCACACTGCAATGGGACCTTGAGATACTTGGGGGGACTAGCTAGCACTCTCTGCACAATCCCTTAGGCACTCCACCGGGCGTGCCAAATTTTGTTGGGGGATTCTTAGACAAGAAGGAGTTTGAGGGTTTGTAGGAGAAAAGGGAAGAAACAAGAAGAGAAAATACACCTGGAAGCTTCTGCCGATTGATTACAGTAAGACAATTACAATGTTTGAAGTACAAGATAAGCCAATACCTCTGTGCGCAATCCCACAGAGTGCCCAATTACAAAATACCAAATATCCCAAAGTCTTCTTGCCGCCGGCCTCCTCTGCACCAGACCTCCACCTGCTTCAAGCTTATCCTTGTGCACACCTTGCACCAAGCTTCCACAAAGGGGGTGGAGTGAATACCTTTTGTCGGCATGCGCACACTGCAATGGGACCTTGAGATACTTGGGGGGACTAGCTTAGCACTCTCTGTACAATCCCTTGGTCACTCTCCATGCACTCCTTCACTTCCACTTCTCTGCGTCGCACATTGGTGACTCTTTCACTTCTCCCTCTTGCTTCCTTAGACTATGCTCTCTTGCTTACTCTAAGATTGGTCCAAGAATGGCCTTGCCTTGATTTGAGTGTGTCGATCACGTACGCTCCTAACTGCAATGGTATCTTGGTGCTCACTTTGATGTCCCAAGATTGTCTTACCAAGTGGCAGCCAACGACTCACTGTTTTGTCCTGTAGTGACTTTAGACAAAAACCCAAAATTTTAATGGGGGGGCCATACTTTCACCTGTGCGTACGTTGCCGCTTCACATACCTTCACATTTTCTTTTAAGTCCTCACTTTTGCACCTAAGGGGGGGTTCACCTGAACCTTCCAAAAATACTTTAAAACACACTTTGAACCTTAGGGAAATTAGAGAAAATACCTCTGCAACCTGCAACCCACTTTCTCCAATTTACCCTTTGTGGACAATTAATTGTGCACTACCTGTGCACTTTGACACCTACACTTTAGCACTTTGACTTTGTACCTGTTGACTTTGACCTTGACCTTGTTGACTTTGACTAGTTGACTTTGACCTTGACTTTGACTACAGTTGACTTTGACCAACATGACTTTTATGGGCTCAATAGTTGCCCACCACCTAATGTGCTCTCCGTCCCGGAGAACTATAGCTAAAACTCTGATCACCATGAAAATAGAGCTACAAAGACTTGAATAGGACATCTGAGCAGCAACCAATTCCACCAAAAGCAGGAGAGAACAAGCACCAGAGAAGAACCAAAAGTGGGATTTTGGAATGGAAAAGCAAAAAAAGGGGGGCAATGGGAGGGTAGAAAGGAAGGGGAAGGGAGGGTTGAGGGTGCGAAGATGGATGGGGCATGGAGGGTTAAGGATGTGGCTGGGCATATTGGTAAAGGGTGGGATTGTGAGTAGGAATCAGGGGTCGGGAGGAGGCTAAAATGATCAAACTGGAGGGCTACAGAGGGTACATATGGGATATTATTAAACATAAGGTAAGACAAGGTGAGAATAGACCATTTGGACAAATTGGTGAAATAAAAACATGTGATAAAGGTGTTCAAAACATGTGTGTTTGGACCAAAAGTCATAGAAAAAGTGGGAATTTGTAAAAATAAAGTCAAAAATTGAGTCCAAAGGTGCCAAAAAACATGAAAATGACTCCATTTTCGGAAAAAAAACGGCCAACCGAAGCACGATCCAGAGCCAAAAGCTTTTAGCCATTAAAATTTAAAAAAAAATAAAAATTAAATTATATATATATAATAAAAATTAAAAAACGTGTTTCCCTTGCCTTTTTTTTGTTTTTTGTTTTTTTTTTGGAACGCCCATATGGAAAATAAATAAATAAAGTAAGTAAAAACAAAACAAATAAAATAAATAAAATAAAAAGAAAAAGAAAAATATGAAAATAATAATAAAAAAACAAAAAATAAACAATAATAAAAAAAGAAGAAAAATAAAAATAAAATTGGTGGGGGGGGGCTGTCAGAACGGGGGGGGGGAGGGGGGGGGGGAGGGGGGGGGGGATGGATGAACGGGGGGCGGGGGGGGGGGGGGGGGGGGGGGGGCTGTCAGAACGGGGGGCGGGGGGGATGGTCGGTGGTGTCGGTGGGGTGGGGGGGGTGGGGGGGGGGTGCGGGGGGGGGGGGGGGGGATGTCAGAATGGGAACGGGGGGAGGGTTTTTTTTTTTTTCAAAAAGAAGAAAACGCCTTGGGGGGCTTTTTTTTTGTTTTTTGTTTTTTTTTTAATTATTTAATTTTTTTAAATTTAATTATCCAAAAAACAAAGAAAAATACTTGAAAAATCTAAATAAATTGCAAAAAAATCCAAAAAATCTTCAAAAAATTCCGAAAAAATTTCCTAGAGTGTTAGACCAGTTTCTTCACTCAAAACCACAGAGAGCTTCCTTTATTCCTCAAATTTGGCAAGAAAAAGACTCATGAAAAAGGAGAAAAATTATAGAAAAATTCTAAAAATTGCTTGAAAAATGCTGAAAAAATTCCTAAAAAATCCCAAAATTGTACATTCGCAAAGTTGATGAAATGGCTACTAAATTTGCTAAAAACGCAAGAAACAAGCATGAATTGGATAAAGAAAACTATTAAAACTTAAGTAAAAATGACGAGAAAAGACTATCTACAACCTGGACAAATTTTGCAGGTTCCAGGTGATCCAAAAATCTTCACTTTTGTTTATGATAGGCCTTGAGCCTTGTATTGTTGACTCAGAGAGACTCCTCCATAATCTGCAATTGTACTACACTTCATTGATTTTGTCTTCTCCTTGGGCACATTGGTCATCTGATAGGGGTACCCTAAATCCTTCATTAGAATGTTATCTCCTCCAGCAACTTTATGACTTAATCTGCAAAAGTTTATTTTGATTATTCTAGCTTCTTCATCCAGTGGAACCCTATGTTTCCAAAGACTTGCAGGTGCTCCTTCCACATTCTTGTAAAGCCCTGCACTTGCTATCATTAAACTTGACATAACAATTGATATCCATATCAGGATCCATAAAACAGTGGCCATTGACATATGATTTGAAGCATCTTCATCACGGCTACACTTAAGGAGTACTTTGCTTTTCTTCTCTTTTCCATGGCCTTTGACTGAGACTGTTTCAACCTGAGTGATTTCCTCTTTTTCTTCATGTGCTTCTTCTCTACTTGAGTTTGGGAAAATTCCATAGCAGGAAGATGGGTCTTCTGCATGGAGCCAAGCCAACATGTTTCCATCTTCATATAAATCTGCTCCTTCAAATAGATCTGCTTCTGGGTTGTCCACCACTTCTTCTTCCATACAAATACCAATTGTCTGCATCATACTAGCATTTCTCTGATTGTCTGGTCCTTCTTCTAAAATTATCTGGTGCAACTCTTTTCCCTCCTGCTTTACCCACATTGTGTCTTTGCCCCAGTCATGCAACACACTGGCATGCCTTAACCAAGGTCTCCCAATTATCAGGGGGAAACTTCCTTCTACCTATGGTAGCCTTAAAACAACAAAGTCCAAGTTAAAGATGGTACCTTGTATTTTGACTGGAACTCCAGGGACCACACCAATAGGCCTTACTATGCTTTGGTCTGCCATTGTTACAGTGAAGTTGGCAGGTCGTGAAGGGTATAGTCCAATCTTTTTCATGGTATATTCAGGCATCAAGTTAATGCCAGAACCACCATCCACAATAACTCCTTGAAACTCATGACCTTTAATAGAGACTATTAGTCGAGGGCTCTTGTAATCTGTGAGGGGTGCTTCCCCTAAACATTTATCTTTATGCATAACAGCAGCCTTTGTATAGATACATCTGTGGAGATGAAGAAATGCCAACCTTTAGAAGCAAAAACCAACCTACAAGAGAGGAGCAAGAAAGACTAGTTCTATGGTGTGCAAAGGATGCTCTAGCTAGGTCTTACATACCCAATTCAATCTTTGAATTTTTTTGTACCTCATAACAGGAATTTTAAGACCTCCCAAGAGACATGGCAGGTACTATCTTCATACTTCTCATCAAATACAAGGGCAAAAAAGAACCAGCTTTGGATGGAGTTCACAACCTTGAAGACACAACCAAAGCAAAGTGTAGCTGACTATGTGACCAAGATGAAGGATGTATTTGATCAACTTGGGAGTATTGGAGAAGAAATAAAAGAGGAGCAGATAGTAAGGCAAATCATAAATGGCATCAAGGATAAGGACAAATGGGAGTCTTTTACCACAACAATGGACCTATATATGGACATGAGATACCTGACCTCAATACATTGATGGGGCAACTCTTCACACATGAGACAAAGCTCAACAAGAATGGAGATACTTCTAGAGGTAGAAAAGAGGTACTAGAGGAAGGGGCGAAGGAGGAAAGCAAGGTAGGGGGAGACCATATAATTCTTCACCTTGCAACATTTGTGGCTTGACCAATCATATCGCATATTAATGCTTTAGGAACACATAATTAAAGAGGAAGGGGCTTCCATAGAGGAGGCTAAGGACAATCAAGAGGCGGGTTCAATAATGGAGGAAACAACTACCATCACAACTACAATCAAGGAGGCTTCAGAGGAAGGAGAGACTACAACAATTATATAGATGACTAAGAGGATTCTCTATTGCTAATGAATATGACAACCAAGCAAGGTAAAGATGATGAATACCTATTCTATATTGATTCTGGTTGTTCTAATCATGTAGCTGGCAATGTAGCTGTTGGGGGATTCTTAGACAAGAAGGAGTTTGAGGGTTTGTAGGAGAAAAGGGAAGAAACAAGAAGAGAAAATACACCTGGAAGCTTCTACCGATTGATTACAGTAAGACAATTACAATGTTTGAAGTACAAGACAAGCCAATACCTCTGTGCGCAATCCCACAGAGCGCCCAATTACAAAATACCAAATATCCCAAAGTCTTCTTGCTGCCGGCCTCCTCTGCACCAGACCTCCACCTGCTTCAAGCTTATCCTTGTGCACACCTTGCACCAAGCTTCCACAAAGGGGGAGGAGTGAATACCTTCTGTCGGCACGCGCACACTGCAATGGGACCTTGAGATACTTGGGGGGACTAGCTAGCACTCTCTGCACAATCCCTTAGGCACTCCACCGGGCGTGCCAAATTTTGTTGGGGGATTCTTAGACAAGAAGGAGTTTGAGGGTTTGTAGGAGAAAAGGGAAGAAACAAGAAGAGAAAATACACCTGGAAGCTTCTGCCGATTGATTACAGTAAGACAATTACAATGTTTGAAGTACAAGATAAGCCAATACCTCTGTGCGCAATCCCACAGAGTGCCCAATTACAAAATACCAAATATCCCAAAGTCTTCTTGCCGCCGGCCTCCTCTGCACCAGACCTCCACCTGCTTCAAGCTTATCCTTGTGCACACCTTGCACCAAGCTTCCACAAAGGGGGTGGAGTGAATACCTTTTGTCGGCATGCGCACACTGCAATGGGACCTTGAGATACTTGGGGGGACTAGCTTAGCACTCTCTGTACAATCCCTTGGTCACTCTCCATGCACTCCTTCACTTCCACTTCTCTGCGTCGCACATTGGTGACTCTTTCACTTCTCCCTCTTGCTTCCTTAGACTATGCTCTCTTGCTTACTCTAAGATTGGTCCAAGAATGGCCTTGCCTTGATTTGAGTGTGTCGATCACGTACGCTCCTAACTGCAATGGTATCTTGGTGCTCACTTTGATGTCCCAAGATTGTCTTACCAAGTGGCAGCCAACGACTCACTGTTTTGTCCTGTAGTGACTTTAGACAAAAACCCAAAATTTTAATGGGGGGGCCATACTTTCACCTGTGCGTACGTTGCCGCTTCACATACCTTCACATTTTCTTTTAAGTCCTCACTTTTGCACCTAAGGGGGGGTTCACCTGAACCTTCCAAAAATACTTTAAAACACACTTTGAACCTTAGGGAAATTAGAGAAAATACCTCTGCAACCTGCAACCCACTTTCTCCAATTTACCCTTTGTGGACAATTAATTGTGCACTACCTGTGCACTTTGACACCTACACTTTAGCACTTTGACTTTGTACCTGTTGACTTTGACCTTGACCTTGTTGACTTTGACTAGTTGACTTTGACCTTGACTTTGACTACAGTTGACTTTGACCAACATGACTTTTATGGGCTCAATAGTTGCCCACCACCTAATGTGCTCTCCGTCCCGGAGAACTATAGCTAAAACTCTGATCACCATGAAAATAGAGCTACAAAGACTTGAATAGGACATCTGAGCAGCAACCAATTCCACCAAAAGCAGGAGAGAACAAGCACCAGAGAAGAACCAAAAGTGGGATTTTGGAATGGAAAAGCAAAAAAAGGGGGGCAATGGGAGGGTAGAAAGGAAGGGGAAGGGAGGGTTGAGGGTGCGAAGATGGATGGGGCATGGAGGGTTAAGGATGTGGCTGGACATATTGGTAAAGGGTGGGATTGTGAGTAGGAATCAGGGGTCGGGAGGAGGCTAAAATGATCAAACTGGAGGGCTACAGAGGGTACATATGGGATATTATTAAACATAAGGTAAGACAAGGTGAGAATAGACCATTTGGACAAATTGGTGAAATAAAAACATGTGATAAAGGTGTTCAAAACATGTGTGTTTGGACCAAAAGTCATAGAAAAAGTGGGAATTTGTAAAAATAAAGTCAAAAATTGAGTCCAAAGGTGCCAAAAAACATGAAAATGACTCCATTTTTGGAAAAAAACGGCCAACCGAGGCACGATCCAGAGCCAAAAGCTTTTAGCCATTAAAATTAAAAAAAAAATAAAAATTAAATTATATATATATAATAAAAATTAAAAAACGTGTTTCCCTTGCCTTTTTTTTTGTTTTTTTTTTTTTTTTTGGAACGCCCATATGGAAAATAAATAAATAAAGTAAGTAAAAACAAAACAAATAAAATAAATAAAATAAAAAGAAAAAGAAAAATATGAAAATAATAATAAAAAAAACAAAAAATAAACAATAATAAAAAAAGAAGAAAAATAAAAATAAAAATGGTGGGGGGGGGGCTGTCAGAACGGGGGGGGGAGGGGGGCGGGGGATGGATGAACGGGGGGCGGGGGGGGGGGGGGGCTGTCAGAACGGGGGGCGGGGGGGATGGTCGGTGGTGTCGGTGGGGTGGGGGGGGGGGGGTGCGGGGGGGGGGGGGGGGGGATGTCAGAATGGGAACGGGGGGAGGGTTTTTTTTTTTTCAAAAAGAAGAAAACGCCTTGGGGGGCTTTTTTTTGTTTTTTGTTTTTTTTTAATTATTTAATTTTTTTAAATTTAATTATCCAAAAAACAAAGAAAAATACTTGAAAAATCTAAATAAATTGCAAAAAAATCCAAAAAATCTTCAAAAACTTCCGAAAAAATTTCCTAGAGTGTTAGACCAGTTTCTTCACTCAAAACCACAGAGAGCTTCCTTTATTCCTCAAATTTGGCAAGAAAAAGACTCATGAAAAAGGAGAAAAATTATAGAAAAATTCTAAAAATTGCTTGAAAAATGCTGAAAAAATTCCTAAAAAATCCCAAAATTGTACATTCACAAAGTTGATGAAATGGCTACTAAATTTGCTAAAAACGCAAGAAACAAGCATGAATTGGATAAAGAAAACTATTAAAACTTAAGTAAAAATGACGAGAAAAGACTATCTACAACCTGGACAAATTTTGCAGGTTCCAGGTGATCCAAAAATCTTCACTTTTGTTTATGATAGGCCTTGAGCCTTGTATTGTTGACTCAGAGAGACTCCTCCATAATCTGCAATTGTACTACACTTCATTGATTTTGTCTTCTCCTTGGGCACATTGGTCATCTGATAGGCGTACCCTAAATCCTTCATTAGAATGTTATCTCCTCCAGCAACTTTATGACTTAATCTGCAAAAGTTTATTTTGATTATTCTAGCTTCTTCATCCAGTGGAACCCTATGTTTCCAAAGACTTGCAGGTGCTCCTTCCACATTCTTGTAAAGCCCTGCACTTGCTATCATTAAACTTGACATAACAATTGATATCCATATCAGGATCCATAAAACAGTGGCCATTGACATATGATTTGAAGCATCTTCATCACGGCTACACTTAAGGAGTACTTTGCTTTTCTTCTCTTTTCCATGGCCTTTGACTGAGACTATTTCAACCTGAGTGATTTCCTCTTTTTCTTCATGTGCTTCTTCTCTACTTGAGTTTGGGAAAATTCCATAGCAGGAAGATGGGTCTTCTGCATGGAGCCAAGCCAACATGTTTCCATCTTCATATAAATCTGCTCCTTCAAATAGATCTGCTTCTGGGTTGTCCACCACTTCTTCTTCCATACAAATACCAATTGTCTGCATCATACTAGCATTTCTCTGATTGTCTGGTCCTTCTTCTAAAATTATCTGGTGCAACTCTTTTCCCTCCTGCTTTACCCACATTGTGTCTTTGCTCCAGTCATGCAACACACTGGCATGCCTTAACCAAGGTCTCCCAATTATCAGGGGGAAACTTCCTTCTACCTATGGTAGCCTTAAAACAACAAAGTCCAAGTTAAAGATGGTACCTTGTATTTTGACTGGAACTCCAGGGACCACACCAATAGGCCTTACTATGCTTTGGTCTGCCATTGTTACAGTGAAGTTGGCAGGTCGTGAAGGGTATAGTCCAATCTTTTTCATGGTATATTCAGGCATCAAGTTAATGCCAGAACCACCATCCACAATAACTCCTTGAAACTCATGACCTTTAATAGAGACTATTAGTCGAGGGCTCTTGTAATCTGTGAGGGGTGCTTCCCCTAAACATTTATCTTTATGCATAACAGCAGCCTTTGTATAGATACATCTGTGGAGATGAAGAAATGCCAACCTTTAGAAGCAAAAACCAACCTACAAGAGAGGAGCAAGAAAGACTAGTTCTATGGTGTGCAAAGGATGCTCTAGCTAGGTCTTACATACCCAATTCAATCTTTGAATTTTTTTGTACCTCATAACAGGAATTTTAAGACCTCCCAAGAGACATGGCAGGTACTATCTTCATACTTCTCATCAAATACAAGGGCAAAAAAGAACCAGCTTTGGATGGAGTTCACAACCTTGAAGACACAACCAAAGCAAAGTGTAGCTGACTATGTGACCAAGATGAAGGATGTATTTGATCAACTTGGGAGTATTGGAGAAGAAATAAAAGAGGAGCAGATAGTAAGGCAAATCATAAATGGCATCAAGGATAAGGACAAATGGGAGTCTTTTACCACAACAATGGACCTATATATGGACATGAGATACCTGACCTCAATACATTGATGGGGCAACTCTTCACACATGAGACAAAGCTCAACAAGAATGGAGATACTTCTAGAGGTAGAAAAGAGGTACTAGAGGAAGGGGCGAAGGAGGAAAGCAAGGTAGGGGGAGACCATATAATTCTTCACCTTGCAACATTTGTGGCTTGACCAATCATATCGCATATTAATGCTTTAGGAACACATAATTAAAGAGGAAGGGGCTTCCATAGAGGAGGCTAAGGACAATCAAGAGGCGGGTTCAATAATGGAGGAAACAACTACCATCACAACTACAATCAAGGAGGCTTCAGAGGAAGGAGAGACTACAACAATTATATAGATGACTAAGAGGATTCTCTATTGCTAATGAATATGACAACCAAGCAAGGTAAAGATGATGAATACCTATTCTATATTGATTCTGGTTGTTCTAATCATGTAGCTGGCAATGTAGCTGTTGGGGGATTCTTAGACAAGAAGGAGTTTGAGGGTTTGTAGGAGAAAAGGGAAGAAACAAGAAGAGAAAATACACCTGGAAGCTTCTGCCGATTGATTACAGTAAGACAATTACAATGTTTGAAGTACAAGACAAGCCAATACCTCTGTGCACAATCCCACAGAGCGCCCAATTACAAAATACCAAATATCCCAAAGTCTTCTTGCTGCCGGCCTCCTCTGCACCAGACCTCCACCTGCTTCAAGCTTATCCTTGTGCACACCTTGCACCAAGCTTCCACAAAGGGGGAGGAGTGAATACCTTCTGTCGGCACGCGCACACTGCAATGGGACCTTGAGATACTTGGGGGGACTAGCTAGCACTCTCTGCACAATCCCTTAGGCACTCCACCGGGCGTGCCAAATTTTGTTGGGGGATTCTTAGACAAGAAGGAGTTTGAGGGTTTGTAGGAGAAAAGGGAAGAAACAAGAAGAGAAAATACACCTGGAAGCTTCTGCCGATTGATTACAGTAAGACAATTACAATGTTTGAAGTACAAGACAAGCCAATACCTCTGTGCGCAATCCCACAGAGTGCCCAATTACAAAATACCAAATATCCCAAAGTCTTCTTGCCGCCGGCCTCCTCTGCACCAGACCTCCACCTGCTTCAAGCTTATCCTTGTGCACACCTTGCACCAAGCTTCCACAAAGGGGGTGGAGTGAATACCTTTTGTCGGCATGCGCACACTGCAATGGGACCTTGAGATACTTGGGGGGACTAGCTTAGCACTCTCTGTACAATCCCTTGGTCACTCTCCATGCACTCCTTCACTTCCACTTCTCTGCGTCGCACATTGGTGACTCTTTCACTTCTCCCTCTTGCTTCCTTAGACTATGCTCTCTTGCTTACTCTAAGATTGGTCCAAGAATGGCCTTGCCTTGATTTGAGTGTGTCGATCACGTACGCTCCTAACTGCAATGGTATCTTGGTGCTCACTTTGATGTCCCAAGATTGTCTTACCAAGTGGCAGCCAACGACTCACTGTTTTGTCCTGTAGTGACTTTAGACAAAAACCCAAAATTTTAATGGGGGGGCCATACTTTCACCTGTGCGTACGTTGCCGCTTCACATACCTTCACATTTTCTTTTAAGTCCTCACTTTTGCACCTAAGGGGGGGTTCACCTGAACCTTCCAAAAATACTTTAAAACACACTTTGAACCTTAGGGAAATTAGAGAAAATACCTCTGCAACCTGCAACCCACTTTCTCCAATTTACCCTTTGTGGACAATTAATTGTGCACTACCTGTGCACTTTGACACCTACACTTTAGCACTTTGACTTTGTACCTGTTGACTTTGACCTTGACCTTGTTGACTTTGACTAGTTGACTTTGACCTTGACTTTGACTACAGTTGACTTTGACCAACATGACTTTTATGGGCTCAATAGTTGCCCACCACCTAATGTGCTCTCCGTCCCGGAGAACTATAGCTAAAACTCTGATCACCATGAAAATAGAGCTACAAAGACTTGAATAGGACATCTGAGCAGCAACCAATTCCACCAAAAGCAGGAGAGAACAAGCACCAGAGAAGAACCAAAAGTGGGATTTTGGAATGGAAAAGCAAAAAAAGGGGGGCAATGGGAGGGTAGAAAGGAAGGGGAAGGGAGGGTTGAGGGTGCGAAGATGGATGGGGCATGGAGGGTTAAGGATGTGGCTGGGCATATTGGTAAAGGGTGGGATTGTGAGTAGGAATCAGGGGTCGGGAGGAGGCTAAAATGATCAAACTGGAGGGCTACAGAGGGTACATATGGGATATTATTAAACATAAGGTAAGACAAGGTGAGAATAGACCATTTGGACAAATTGGTGAAATAAAAACATGTGATAAAGGTGTTCAAAACATGTGTGTTTGGACCAAAAGTCATAGAAAAAGTGGGAATTTGTAAAAATAAAGTCAAAAATTGAGTCCAAAGGTGCCAAAAAACATGAAAATGACTCCATTTTTGGAAAAAACGGCCAACCGAGGCACGATCCAGAGCCAAAAGCTTTTAGCCATTAAAATTAAAAAAAAATAAAAATTAAATTATATATATATAATAAAAATTAAAAAACGTGTTTCCCTTGCCTTTTTTTTGTTTTTTTTTTTTTGGAACGCCCATATGGAAAATAAATAAATAAAGTAAGTAAAAACAAAACAAATAATAAAATAAAAAGAAAAAGAAAAATATGAAAATAATAATAAAAAAAACAAAAAATAAACAATAATAAAAAAGAAGAAAAATAAAAATAAAATTGGTGGGGGGGGGGGGGGCTGTCAGAACGGGGGGGGGGAGGGGGGGGGGGGATGGATGAACGGGGGGCGGGGGGGGGGCTGTCAGAACGGGGGGCGGGGGGGATGGTCTGTGGGGTGGGGGGGGGGGTGCGGGGGGGGGGGGGGGGGATGTCAGAATGGGAACGGGGGGAGGGTTTTTTTTTTTTTCAAAAAGAAGAAAACGCCTTGGGGGGCTTTTTTTTTGTTTTTTTTGTTTTTTTTTTAATTATTTAATTTTTTTTAAATTTAATTATCCAAAAAACAAAGAAAAATACTTGAAAAATCTAAATAAATTGCAAAAAAAATCCAAAAAATCTTCAAAAAATTCCAAAAAAATTTCCTAGAGTGTTAGACCAGTTTCTTCACTCAAAACCACAGAGAGCTTCCTTTATTCCTCAAATTTGGCAAGAAAAAGACTCATGAAAAAGGAGAAAAATTATAGAAAAATTCTAAAAATTGCTTGAAAAATGCTGAAAAAATTCCTAAAAAATCCAAAAATTGTACATTCGCAAAGTTGATGAAATGGCTACTAAATTTGCTAAAAACGCAAGAAACAAGCATGAATTGGATAAAGAAAACTACTAAAACTTAAGTAAAAATGACGAGAAAAGACTATCTACAACCTGGACAAATTTTGCAGGTTCCAGGTGATCCAAAAATCTTCACTTTTGTTTATGATAGGCCTTGAGCCTTGTATTGTTGACTCAGAGAGACTCCTCCATAATCTGCAATTGTACTACACTTCATTGATTTTGTCTTCTCCTTGGTCACATTGGTCATCTGATAGGGGTACCCTAAATCCTTCATTAGAATGTTATCTCCTCCAGCAACTTTATGACTTAATCTGAAAAAGTTTATTTTGATTATTCTAGCTTCTTCATCCAGTGGAACCCTATGTTTCCAAAGACTTGCAGGTGCTCCTTCCACATTCTTGTAAAGCCCTGCACTTGCTATCATTAAACTTGACATAACAATTGATATCCATATCAGGATCCATAAAACAGTGGCCATTGACATATGATTTGAAGCATCTTCATCACGGCTACACTTAAGGAGTACTTTGCTTTTCTTCTCTTTTCCATGGCCTTTGACTGAGACTGTTTCAACCTGAGTGATTTCCTCTTTTTCTTCATGTGCTTCTTCTCTACTTGAGTTTGGGAAAATTCCATAGCAGGAAGATGGGTCTTCTGCATGGAGCCAAGCCAACATGTTTCCATCTTCATATAAATCTGCTCCTTCAAATAGATCTGCTTCTGGGTTGTCCACCACTTCTTCTTCCATACAAATACCAATTGTCTGCATCATACTAGTATTTCTCTGATTGTCTGGTCCTTCTTCTAAAATTATCTGGTGCAACTCTTTTCCCTCCTGCTTTACCCACATTGTGTCTTTGCCCCAGTCATGCAACACACTGGCATGCCTTAACCAAGGTCTCCCAATTAACAGGGGGAAACTTCCTTCTACCTATTGCAGCCTTAAAACAACAAAGTCCAAGTTAAAGATGGTACCTTGTATTTTGACTGGAACTCTAGGGACCACACCAATAGGCCTTACTATGCTTTGGTCTGCCATTGTTACAGTGACGTTGGCAGGTCGTGAAGGGTATAGTCCAATCTTTTTCATGGTATATTCAGGCATCAAGTTAATGCCAGAACCACCATCCACAATAACTCCTTGAAACTCATGACCTTTAATAGAGACTATTAGTCGAGGGCTCTTGTAATCCGTGAGGGGTGCTTCCCCTAAACATTTATCTTTATGCATAACAGCAGCCTTTGCCACTAAACTTGTTGTGGACATTTCATCAATTATCTGCAAGAGTTTTGACCTGAACTTCCCATCCATCTTTACTAAATAAAAAATACTAACCTCCTTTTTCATGGACTTGAGCAGTTTGGAAGCTTCTGATTCCTTAAGAGCATGGGCTGCATTTGACTTATCAAACTGCTCATGAGCCCTGTTGAATGCATATTCAATGGCATCACTGGTACCTGTGAAATTTTCTTTTTGCCTTATATCTGCACTTGTGATGACTTTTTCTTCAGACACACTTTTGTCTCTGTTTAATCCAGTAATCATTAATTCTTGACCTATTTCCACTGGAGCCTTCCCCTTGCTTCTTGTCTGCACTGTAAAAGATTCAATTTCTTCTAAATGCACCAACCTGGTAGATGGTGATGGCACCTTAACCTGATCTACCCTTTCTTCTTTCTGCACAGAAATCATTTGAATGTGGGGCCCAGATGAAGAGGCTTGATTCTTAGGACAACAATTTGTATAATGGTCTCTGGCCTCTAGGCATTTTCTGCAAGGAGGGGCATTTTCTGGGAGAGTGCACCTACTTTGATAGTGCCCACAGTCTCCACATCTGAAACAAATAATTGGCCTTCTAGGCCCATTTCCAAAATTATCCCTCTGTCTAGGGTTATAAGTGTTACCTTGATTGGGGGTTGCAGCCATCACATTTGTGGTTGGTAGGGATCCTCCTTGTGTCCAGTATGTCGTTGCAGGCATTCCCCTTGATTGGCATTCATGGGCCTCATGACCAACCTTCCTGCATAATTGGCAAGTTACACTTAACAGAGGACACTCACTTACTATATGCCCTTGTTTGCTGCACATGGAACACCAAAGTCCACTCTTGATGCCACCTCCTTTGAGCTCCTGCAACTCCTGTCGTAGCTGAGCTAATTCCTCTGCCTGGGCCTCCTCCTCCTTTTGGAGCTTTAGAGCTTCAATCTCCCTTCTCAACTGAGCAACAACATTCTCCTCCTCTTTGTAGGGCTTATTTCTTTTTAAGACCTCCAGCTCTTTCCTTAGCTGTATCACTGGATCCTCCATTTCTGTACCATATGTTGGTTGGGAGTAACGACAAAAAATAATCTAAAAGATTTCTCTTTTAGAGACATTGCTCCAATATAACAGAAAGCCTTTCATGAGGATGAAGAGACAACCTCTACACAATGTAAATTTTGAAGATCATGCCTGGATGCAAGAAGACACAAACTTGTGGGTTTGTAAATTAGCCATACTAGAAGCTAAACATAAGTACATAGGGAAAGAAGGTATACAAAAACCCTTGTATAGACCAATCAAAGACCTTGCTTACATGCCTAGGGTCTTCAATTTCGAAGAATTTGAACCATATGATGGGATGCAAATCCTGGTTACCCCAATTAGATGTCAGTCAATGAGCAACACATTGTAGAATGCTATGATGTTGGATCTATGACCTATTAATGGTATGCGAAATTTGGGAAAATGTACCTTTTGAAGAAAAAGATGCAGATTCCACATAGCTCTTGTCGAAAGTGTCTTAGCAATAAGATGTTACTCCAAAAAAACATTTGACCAACGTTTTTGTGATCAAATGGGACTAGGAAAACTTGAAATAGAGATTTTTATAGTCTCACTGGATCTAGAAACTTCTTTCAATACCATAGATATTTTGTGCTTCAACATCTTCATGAAGAGATGCACTTGCTTGAAGCTTGTCCTTCAACTCAATGGGGTCTCCTAGCTCAATGCATAGGAGAAGTAGATCTTCCTATTTATTTGGGAGCCACATGTCTTGGGGTATAGTTTTTGAACTTTGACAATGAAGTTCTAAATCCACCAATGAACTTAGGTTGAGAGTGGATCCTTGCATACTTCATTGAGATAAATATATGTCAAAATGCATTGGTTACATGAATACATGAGAACGTGATTGAAACCTTTAGTTGTAGCCACATCTTTGGTCTCCTTTCTCGTCACTCTTCTATCTCTTTTACCCTCATCTTTCATCACCTCTCTTCTCCTTTTCTCCTCAATATTTTTTATATGCGAGTACACAGAGATTGATCCATAGAAGTTGTCCATGCACTCTCTTTCATTTCATTATTGCATCACGTGCAGGTACCAATGCTTCAATCAACTAATTTGGATGGGGCTCACATTGCTCAATTTCTCTCTCCCTTGTCTCTCTCTCTCTATCTATCTTTGTCTCTCTCTCTCTCTCCTATCCTCTCTCTCTTTTATTCTCCTAAATGATTGTATAAGATGAACGGCTAACTTCTTATGATAAGGTTCAACGTTCTTTTTGGCTTCTTTGTATCACCTAATACAGAGTCACATGAAAGTTATCATGCTTCAAGGAAAAGGATGAAGAAAATTAAAGAACTAAATTCTGCAATCTTATGTTAGCACATTTCAACCTTGCTTGAAATTAAATGGGGACAAATGTAACAAATTGGATTGAATGATATGAGCACATACGAAGAGTGAGATCAGCCCCCACAAGGTAACAAGCCTAAAGCTTTGTGAAAAGCTTCAAACTTTTTTTTGGAAGAAATTTTATGAATAATCTTCCACATTACCTTATGAAGGCACATAATGATAATGAACCCAAATAAAGATTTTCTTGCAACTACTAATGCATTCTCACTATTTGTAAGAATATGCATACTTGCATCACTCTCCATCCATAGATTCATCAATACGCATCTTAGCCATATACAATGTCAACTCGATGTGGCCAAAGTAGGTTGCTTCTTACTCAAGCAAGTTATGGATGTTCCTCTAAGGAAAAAGAAATTACCACTAGTGGACACCCATTTTCATGCAGACCTAGGCCTACATGTATAATGCTTGCACTCTATGTGAATGTGAATAAAAGGCAATGCTTACTTCTCATGCGTATGTTTCAAAGATAAGAAAATAATGTTCACTTGGGTAAGATGTTAGTGATAAAAACTTTATTTACATAAATTTCCTTTCTCAGAAGTAAATCAAGGTTTGGTTGAATTCATGAGAAAAGGATATTGTATCACTTAGCATCATGAAATATATTCAAGTTCAAATCCATCTTGTAATAAGTTCAATTTGTTTATTCACATAGCCACACACACATACACTCACATGCATACATACACATATACACACACATACACTCACATGCATACATACACACACATGCAAACAAAAGCATATGTATGCATACATACACACATGCATGTGTACATACATATACACATGCATACACACATGCACACACACATATACATACATACACATAAGCATATGCACATACATACACACACATAACATATACACTCACATAACATATACACTCACATACACACATATAAATACATATGCAACGACACACATACACATAAAAAAAACATATATGGACACAAATACACATACACACACATATACATAGACTCATAGACACCTTTAAAGTCACATAAACACATATATATGCACATGCATACATACACATAAACATATACACACATATACATACACACACATACACACATACATATAGATACATACACATATACATACACACACATAAACACACACACACACATATAGTGACATGCATACATACACACATACATACATCCACACACATGCATACATACACACACATGCATACATACACACACATGCATACCTACACACACACACACATGCATACACATGCAGATGCATGCATACATATACACACACAAATACACACACATATACATATATATACATACACATACACATACACACACATCCATATATATACATACACACACACATACATACACACATACATACACACATACATACACATGCATAAACACATACACACATACACACATACACATATACATACACATGCATAAACACATACACATATACATACACATGCATAAACACATACACATACATACACATGCATATATATACATACACATACATGCATATATATACATACACATATATGCATATATATACATACACACATGAATATATATACATACACATACACAT